>JBCEWC010000686.1:0-51247 GCA_038996855.1 Solanum aculeatissimum | reverse complement strand
GGTGGGGTGGGGGGGGGGGGTGTTTCCCCCCCCCCCCCCCCCCCCCCCCCGGATGATCGCTGTTGGCATGATTGTATGCCATTTACTTTAGGGGTAAATATCGGTATCCCAGAGAGGGAAGCTTAATATAAATTCACATACATCATGAAGGTAATGCAATTAGCCAATTATAACACGGTTATGGTAACACGAATGATGGAAGTGTCACATTTGTGAAATTGTAGGGGTCTGAACATCATTGCATAACATGATTGACGGAAATGATTGGTATTCAGTTGAACTGCTATGATATCCTTTTGGGTGAAGATTTTGAGCTCCCAATATAGAGGGTTGTCTGGTGAGAGACCTAACATTAAAAACATCGGAGATATCTGCTATATAGATGAATCTTTTGAGAATAAATTTTCTGATTGAGTGATTCAGATTCAAATTAGACCTATGTTACTTAGACTCTTTAAAAATGTTGTCGGGTGCATTTTTGGAGAGTCTGAGCAAACATAAACTTAATAATAAATCCGACTCCATGTTGATTGATACAAGATTGCCAGAACTAGAGTTGCTGGCTGTCTTTTTTGCTGAATTGATCTTGTTCTTGCTTTCCTGTCCATCGTAATTATTGCTCTCTTAAGTCGTGTGCAGATTTCATGAACTCAAATTGCTAATATTTCCAATTTTATTTTCAGATTTCAAAATCGCGATCATGCGAATGTGATCCTCCAATCAAGAATGTGCTGCAGGGTGGTAGTGGCATATGCTAGTGACTGTTCTCAATTTGTATAATAGTAACATCTAATTGTAGCAGTTTATGTATATTTTGCTTATGGATTACTGATTTGTGCAGTTTGAAGTCATTGTTCAGGTCACATGGACCTGTGTACTCAGTGATAGGATCACTTGAATGTGGTACTTCTTGTTATCTCTTCCTAACTTGAACTAGTTTTAGGTTCTCTCTGTACATATCCTATGTGTCAATGATTTAATAAATTAATTTGGTCAATTAACTAATTTCCATTTTTCAATTTTCATGTTTGAATGACCGACAACATAATACATAAACATGTTCTTTAACTTGCTTGAATATATACAAGTTGACATTTCAATTTGTATAAAATTGAATAAGTAGCCACTCATCCTACATGACAATTTGGATGAGATACATTCGAGTTGAGTTGTATTATGTTTGTTGGTGTAAATATCAGGTACGAATAAAATTTTATCCTAGATTATGTGCAATTTGTTTAACCAATTTTTATTAATTGTAAATGTATTTTGTGTTTCTCTATCACTTAATATTGATTATGTTTAGTAACCATGATAAGTAAATTGAACAATAGAGAATAGTATTAATGAGTCACTCCTAATCATGAAAGACTATGAAAAGTAGCCCTAAGGTTCAACCAAGCTATTTATATATTTGAGAAGTCGAGTTATTTAATTATTCCTCTATATATAGCATTTTATGTGTCACTTTTTCTTTTTTTTTAGTTATTAGAAAAGAATGTCACCTTGTATTTTAGATCACTTGATTCAAAAGTCTTTTTTTTCTTAAATATCCTATCAAGTCAAAGAGTGTCATATAAAATGAGACGATCAACAAAAAAAATATTTTTTTAAGTAGAAATGTAATGTGATTTTGAGAGGTTCAAAAAATAGCTTCTCCTCAAAAATACTTTTTGAAAAAATATATTTAAAAATCAAACCCTAAGTAATCATTTTTTCACAGTTTCATACATTAACTAGCATCGTTTCATCTAGTTATCAAAATTAACCTTATCACTAATTTCATTTTTCAACTATCAAACAATAACATACCCAAGTGAGGTATGAGGAGAGAAAATTGTACGCAAATCTTATCATTACCTCATAGAGATAGATAGACTATTTTCAGAAGACAATTAACTAAAATATCTCAGTCTCAGAAATTAAAAAAATACTAGATATAGACTAACGATTAGAATGAAAAATAATTAATAATTTCATAATACACTAAAAATAGAAAAATAAATGACGGATAATGACAACACAATATATAAAGACACGAGTAATTCAACTAACCTATGACACCAAAAGGCAAGACAACATCCTACCCTTACTGGTCTATTAACCTTCTATCCTAATACGCGACATCCAGTCCTTTCTATCTAAGCTCATGTCCTCAATAATATACGTAACCTCTAAATCCAACCTCTTGCACCTCAAGCATCAACACTCCTTCTCTACACATTTCTAAACCATTTCAATCTCATCTCTCTTATTTTATAAGCCAAAAAGGCCACTCCTCTGGAATGTCGTCTCCCCAACCAGATGTCATTCTTCAACTATCACTTTTTTATGTTAAAACACATCTTAATATTAAATTGAAGAGCACACAGAGCTTTTCGTCCTCAACACTCTCTCAGAAAACCTCAAATTTCATCCAAAAATGGCAGTTAGTATCAACAAATTCAGACCCATAATTCCTTCAACACAAGCCTTCAGTCTCTTTTCTTCTTTAACTACTACTACTACTAGTACAAGTATCCATTACCCAGAATTACCAAATCAGTGGACGGGTCTTCACAATTGGAGACACACTTCACTTAACCACAACCGATTTTGGGGACCCAATGGACCTGATATTGTACCAAAATCCTCAAATTCGATTCAAGAATCAGCTTTATTGGACTCCATTTCATCAGCTTCGTCACTTGCTGAAATGGGTGCTGCTGTTCTTTCTACCAGTGACCCTTTAACGAAATCGAAGCTTACCCATTTGGGTTATTGTAGATGGCGTCAAGAGGGTCTCCCTGTTGGAAATTTTGAACCCCCGGTTCGACCTGCTCGACCCTCGAAACCTGAACTGGTTTGTTTTTTTTTTCTTTCTCCATTTTCCTTCCAAGTTTCTTTGTTAATGGGGTTCAATTTTACCACGTTTGCTCTTTTTATCGGCGTGATACATAAACAAACACTCAAATTTGGTCTTAGTTTCCAAGTAAGGACTCTGATTTTGAGCATGCAGGTTTAGATACCTCAAAGTGACACAGTGGAGACGAGTTGGAGTGTTTAGCTGTCACCAAGTTGAGGTGGTTAGATTAGATGTGGACTCTCAAGTCTCAAAGTTGGAGTGTTTAGTTGCCCGTTGAAGCTAAGTTTGAGTGTCTTTGTTTATGCATTATGCCCTTTATATTTGTTTTTTTAAGAGATGTACAGGCAAAGAGGTGAACTTCACTTTCATTGATTGTTTTTCTTAGATGTTTAACCTTGAATAAATTGTTTATGTGAGTTTTGCTAGTCACTTTATCGAAAAGGCATAGGCAGATGTAGTTTCTGAACAGTGAGTGGGTGTAGATATAGTCTTCGACTCAAAACGTATTAATAGTTTTGAAATTTAGAAATGTATGTTGTTACCAAATCCATTCCTGTTGTCACAACGGATTAGTGACTTCTGTGATATCCCATGCTGCTTTTTTAACTTATTTTTTACCAGGTGATTAGCAAATGAGGTAGATAATATGAAAACAAAAAAGTTTAGGGGGTCCTGCGTAGTTCAGGTGTGTAGTTGATAGTTTTTCCATAGTTTAGGTGTGTTTCTAATTCCGCTCTAATCGGTCTCCCTGTTCTAACACACACACACATGCTAAGTTAACACCTATTGTCGTGAAGGAGTAGTGGCTTCAACGATATTCTCGCCCTCACTTATTTGAACACTTACATCTGCCCTGCCTACAATTACTAGGTTTGATATAGCTTTTTAATTTAGGATTCAAATCTCACTAGAGACAAAATTATGTGATTACAATTGCTGGAGATCCATGCAAACTTAGTGAAAGATAGGACACAGTATAAGAAAAAGACTGATATATAGGCTTTAATCATGTTAGCACTTTCATTGGAGGTCCTGTGCTTTCTAGGACTGGTTTATCCTTTCACAAATTTATGCATCTAGAAAATATTGAAAAGTTCTAGCGCTTTTTATTTTTATTTGCATAATATTGGCATGAAATGAGTTTAAATGGGGTAACATGGTCAGAGAGGATTCATGTGTGTGTAGCTTTTCAATTTTACCATTGACGTACTTTTGAGCTTTGAGACTTGAATGATATCTTGAATGTTTACTGCAAACAGTCAATCTCAGTCTATCTTTTCTTTCTCCTTTAATTTTAATTAGGGAGATGATATTTCAATTGTTTTTCATTGCTTCCAATCATAGATATCACTATATTTATGTATACCTGCTTGCACTACTTAGGGATCTTAGCATTGAATGGGGTTCAACCAAAGCCTAAGATGTTGGTGTTTTCATTTTCTTGTGATTCTTTTGCCCATGTGTAGCTTTAGATTATATATTTCTGATTCTTCAGTACAGGTTCCACCCATGGAAATTCCGTCTCCTAAACACTCGGGTTTATCTCTGAATGCATATATGCTTCATAATCTTGCTCATGTGGAGTTAAATGCTATTGACTTGGCATGGGATACTGTTGTCCGTTTCTCACCATACAGTGACCTTTTGGGTGATGGGTTCTTTGCTGATTTTGCTCATGTGGCTGACGACGAGAGTCGCCATTTCGCGTGGTGTTCCCAGAGATTATCTGAGCTTGGAGTCAGGTGATTTATTAATATAATACCTTTCAAGTTTGGCATGAAAGGTTTTGTTGTTCATAAAGTGGATGCTTATATCTCTTTGCTTAATTAAACAGTTATGGTGACATGCCTGCTCATAATTTGCTCTGGAGAGAGTGTGAGAAATCTTCAAATAATGTTGCGGCGCGGCTGGCTTCAATCCCACTTGTCCAGGTCCTCCACTAATTTTACAAAGAATGATAAATCAACTGCTTTAACTTTTGGATATTATGAATTGAAGATTGCTCAATTCACTCCGCTTGTTGGTTTTTGATTGCTTGAGATCTTTCTAATAGGTCTCTGATTATGATATAACCAGGAAGTGTAACAATGTTTGTAATTTTTTTTAAATGTCCAATAATCAGTGCACGGATTATCACATTATTTCGTTTTCATTATTGTTCTCTTTCTACTTGTACTTGTGCAACACTTTCCATTTCAATTAATTTGTTGTTGGGATTGCTCACATATCTGTATCCTCTTTTTTTTCAACTGTTTGGCCGAGAAACATAGGATTGAATTACTTCTCAAGAGCTTCAGTACTTTCCTTTATAATAGTTTTCTGCTTTGCTTGAAGATGGATATGTAACATAGCCGTTAGAAGCTTTGAGAAAATCCTCAAAGGCAATTGTATAGCTGCTTGTGTCATTGAGTTGGCTCGACTAGTGATTGGTACTGCTTAGTCTGAACCTAGATGAGGCTAAATTTTGTCACCAAAAGGTGCTGTGGTCAAATCTCTGCAATGGGGTGTTGTCGATTTAATTAGTGGATAGATGTGCACAAGTTCCTAATATGACGTAGGACTACCGTAAGACTCTGCTGATTATCTGATGTTAGGTTCTCTTATCAGAAACTGAGATATATGATTTAGCTAGAGATTCCAATAATGGAACTTGGCAAGTTCCTTTATGTAAGTTCTCACTATCATTAAAGGAATTTCTCATGTACAACAATATCAGCTATGCCTTAATCTCAAACTAATTAGGTCTGTGTGTGAAATTTCAATTTCCATTCTGCTGTATGCCTGTATCTGGGCCCATTTTATTATAATACTTTTTGCACCAGAACACTGGACCAAAAAAATCAGTTTTATAGCAGCCCGAGATGCATTTTAGGTACTAAGTTAATACAAAATTTATCAGAGGTTCAGAATCAAGGCAGTATTTGAGTCCAAGTTAACCGTGATAACTACAAAAATTTGTAAGATATGTCTGAATTGATAGAATAAAGGTCAAGGCCTCAAGGGTCAAACACTTGGTCGTGGAGGCGACCTACATGTGCCACTACTGAATGATAACACTACTAAAATGGAACGTGGTTCTGTGTGTCTTGATATATTATGCTTTTTTATTAAGTATTTAGATCCTTACATGGCTGAGGTATGGCAGCATCTTTTCTTACCAAAATGAAAGCCCTACAAGATTTGAAATACAAATATAGAAGTTGCACTCAACTAAGATTCGTTAAATACAAGAATGACATAGTTTGTTTATCTGTGTCTAAAATTGAAGCTTCAAGATAAATTCCGAAGCCAGGCAGATACTTCTACTGCTGTATTAATGTTTCCTCTAGGCGTTTTATTACAATTTTCATTATCACAAGAAATGTTGATATTATTTGAAATTCCTTTTGTCTTGTATATTAACAAACATATGATGAAACCTATTAAAAAATGCGCATGAACTCCTTTGATCAAATATGTCGTTCATGATGTGATTCTCTTAGTTTTGGGCTGGGGATGTGAGTTGTGGTGTCTGGATGTGCTCGTCTCTTGCTATATTGGCAGTTCTGGATTTTGAAATCATGTTATGTATATTCATGTGTTGTCTTATTGCTAAAGGAGGCAAGAGGTCTTGATGCTGGGCCTCGGCTGGTGCAAAAACTGATTGGTTTTGGAGACCATAGGACTTCCAAAATTGTGGCTAAAATTGCTGATGAAGAAGTTGCACATGTGGCTGTGGGCGTCTTCTGGTTTGTTTCGGTTTGTGAGAAAATGGGACGCGCCCCTTGCACTACTTTCAGAGGTCAATTTTATTTTATCCATTTTGTTTAGGTGCTGCCACTCTCTACCCTCTTTAGCGAATTTACCAATTTCTTTTACAGATTTACTAGAGGAATATAATGTGGAGGTAAAAGGACCATTCAACCATTTGGCTAGAGAGGAAGCTGGTCTTCCACGGGACTGGTAAGCCGACAGTTATATAGATCACATTTACTTTCCGATAAAACTAAGAACACTGAACCTTTGATGCCCAGGTATGATCCTTCTTCGAGCGTAAAAGATAACCAAAAGAAGTTATCTCAGGTATTCCATCCTTGGACCTCAAAACCAGAAATATAGAAAAGCTCCTACTTTTCTACACGATTTTATATTCTCTATTACATCTGATAACTGTAAGGATATGGAAAACGATGCAGGTTTATGATCGGTTGGAATGCATAATTGCTATGGAAAAGGAGAACTCGAGTCTAGATAGTTCACACCGATGATTCCTATTTCAAGGAACTGATTCTAGTTAGAAGAACAAAATACTGACAGCAGCAAACACTCCTAAAATTTCAGCGAGTTGATCTGCCAGTGGTAAAAGGGCACGATTTGCTATCATCACTCTTAACCTAGTCGCGTCAACTACCAAACAGAGCCTAGACTATTGGCCTTACAATTTTGAATTTCCAGCTAATCTCTGATGTTTTGCAGAGTGGATTGGCATTAGATTGGATTGAGGATGGCCTTTTGTCATGACAGAATATCAAGTGCTTCAGCAGTGGAGTAGCCACATATAGGAAAGGAGGTCAATTCTACTGTACAAATAAGGTACAACCAAATACTTGAATCCTCTTGACATAACTAAGGGGTCATTTGGTCTGAGGTATAAGTTATAATAATCTCGGGATAAAATATATCCCATGTTTGGTTGGAGGTATAAGATAATCCTTGGACTATTTATCCCACCATTTTTGCCTTAGTGATGGGATAAGTTATCCCAGGCTAACTTATCCCGGGATGACACATTGCCAACCAAACGACCCCTAAAGCTTTTAGGAGCTGTTTGGTTCGAGGTATTAGGAAAAATAATCCATGTATTATGTATTGATATTATTTAATACTATGTTCAGTAGGAATTTTAGTTCAATGTATAATTAATCAATGTATCAATAGATACACACTACATGATATTAACCAATTCTTTCCATTTATTGGTATTAGTAATACGTGAGATTTAACTCTTGTTTTGTATATATATTAAATCTTGGACACCATAATAAAATTTTTGACTTCACCACTCGATAATTTATTTTGTATTCTTTACTAAAAATATTTCTCCATATAAAAATTTCAAATTCTTCTAAACTAAACAAAATAAAGAAAAACAAATCGAATTTAATCTTTCTTTTTGTTATTTTTCCTCTTATATTCCAATGACGTGAAACATTTGGAGTTGCCTTAAGGTAGCAAAAGAGGAATCTAATTCATTCACCCCAAAGTTTTAGAAGTTTATTAAAGTATTTATTTATTTTATTTATATATTATATAATAATAATGTTCCTTATATATAATTTTTTTAATTTAAACTATTAATTTTTCGCGAATTTCACAAAATGGAGCAAAGGGAGTTGTAGATTTAGAGAGATCATAAGTCAATAGCCATCATTTTCACGTAAAGGATAAAGCAAGTAAATGTGTCTTTTTTCTATGCATTGTTATTCCTTTTTATCAAAAATAGTTTGGGGCGGAGCTATGTTTCGATGAAAAATTATATTATTTATATAATATTAAAATTATTTTTTATGTATATATATATAGTAGACATCGAACCTCATTCAGTTAGTTTGTATGTTTATTTTTTTAGATTTTGAACCTCGTAATTAAAATCATGAATTTGTCACCAAAAATGGCATCAATTCATCCACTTCCTTTTTACTAAAATAATAATAAAATTCGAATCTATTATTATTACGTGCAAAAGACAGTTTTTTTTATATAGAGGTTGCGTAGAGATTTTATTTTGTTCTTCTTTATACAAATTAAATTCTATTTTCCAAAATAAAGAGAGTAAAATTAACTAAAAAATTTTATCAGTAATTATGTGTTGTGGAGATGGTGGATGTAGGCCTTTGGCCTTTCTTCTTGGTCTCCCTTTTGCTCTCCTCTCTCTTCTAGTCTCGCTGGTTGGCGTTATCGTCTGGATTGTCGGGTAATTAAATCAATTTATTTATCTAATTTATGTGATGTTTGTTCGATTTATCGATTTTTGAGAGTTAATTTGACTTCAAGCTAAATTGTAGTAAGTTTGTTTTGTTCAGGTTGACATTGAGTTGCATATGTCCTTGTTGCCTTTGTGTAACTGTGTTGGTTGAATTGGCATTGGAGTTGATAAAAGCCCCAATTCATGTCATGGAGTGGTTCACTGATCAAATCCCTTGCTAAGACAACTTTTTTGTACACAATATATTACTTTTCCTGTTCTTTTTTATTCATATATATCTCATATTATATGATTCTAAGAGATTATTATTGTTATTATGTTGTTGTTGTTCTTGATTGATGTTATGCATGTCAAAATTCACATCTTGTTTTTGTGCAAATACTGTATTCTTTACCCTTTTCGTGTAGGCTAAGACAAGTTAGAAATGGATAGCTCGCGGATAGGACCACAAAAAGGGTAAAATCTTTGCTAGCAATCACAAAAACATGACCCTTGGGGAAAAGCCAAAAAAAAAACTAACAAATTTGATGTGTTCACTTAGGCTCGGAAAAAGATAGAGCCTAGACACTTGACAGAGAATTATTAAGATGGGCTCAAAATGTCCAAATTCTTTCTATTGTGACTGATCTTGTTTCTTCTCCATGCCAACTGATTGCCCATGTCCATGTCCAGCTATGAGATCTGTGGCTGTCTTGCCTATCTCCACTATAGTTTCACCAATGGCTTTCAACAGCCCCCCTCCTCCCTGCTGCTTGCTTTCCTCTCGGCCTGCTGATTCGAATTCTTGAAAATCGTCATTTCCTTCTTCTTCCCACTTTGTTTCTTGCTTTTTCGCACTGATGGATTCACTTCCAGTTTGTCCCTACAAAGATTTAAAATCAGCCAATAATACATGATGGTGAACATTGCTGCTAGAAAACCAATTAGAAAGTCACCAGACATTTCTTGAAAATAGTAAACTTTCTACCATGAGGGAGTACTTTGTGTTTACCTTGATATCATATGGTGTCTTAGCTTCTAGTTCCCTTTCAGCTTCAACTTTCTTCCTAGCTGCAAACTCTGCTGCATTTTCTTCAGCTGAAACCACATAGTCCTTTGCATCAGCCAACTTGTTCTCTGTATACCCAATGGCGTTCATTCCAGCGCCAGCAACTGCATCCTTAGCGGCCACTGCCTTCTCCCCTGTATACCCTGCAACATTAGAAACAACACCAACTACAGTTTTTGTGGCCTCTGCAGCTTTATCCGCTGTATAATGTGCAGCTCCCCAACCAGCCAATGCAGCTTTGTCCTTCACAGTCTCAGCTACTTCCCCTGCATATCCTAATGCTCCTTTGCCCGTTTCTAAAGTGACGTCTTTCGCTTCTACTGCTTTCAGCCCGACATAATCTGCTGCATTCTTTGTTGATTCAACTGTAGTTTGTCCAGCACTTAAAAGGGTATCAGTAGTTGCAGCATAAGCTTGCTGACCCTTCTCAAGTGTTGTGTCCTTAGCATAATCTTTAGCCTTTATGGCATAATCTTTAGCCTTCTTTGCTGATTGAGCTGCAGTTTGTCCAGCACTTGAAAGGGTGTCTGTAGTAGCAGCATAAGCGTGCTGACCTTTCTCAAGAACTGTGTCCTTTGCATAATCTGTAGCTTTGTTTGCTGATTGAGCTGCAGTTTGTCCAGCACTTGACAGGGTGTCTGTAGTAGCAGCATAAGCTTGCTGACCCTTCTCAAGAACTGTGTCCTTAGCATAATCTTTAGCTTTCTTTGCTGATTGAGCTGCAGTTTGTCCAGCACTTGAAAGGGTGTCTGCAGCAGCAGCATAAGTTTGATGACCCTTGTCAACTGCTGCGTTTTTAGCATAATCTTTAGTCTCCCCTGCCTTCTGCAAGGTAAAATCTTTAGCTTGTTGAGCTGATTGAACTACATTTTGTCCTGTGCTTGAAAGGGTATCTTTATTTGGAGAGTAAGCTTGCTGGCTCTTCTTGAGGGCTGTGTTTTTAGCAGCTCCAGCCTTATCAGCAACATAGTCATATCCACTTTGAACACCATGTGTCATACTGTCCTTGGCTTGTGCACCTTTTGCTTTTGTATAAGCACCTGCACCAAACACAGATTCAAGAATTGTCAAGATTGTGTTTTATTGAAATGGAAAAATCCTGAAGAAATTCATACCAGACACATCCAAATTCATGATGCAAGTACAATTATCTAAAATCTTGAATCCACATCTCTGACCTGTAGAACCAAGTCCGTGACTTGTTGATTCTTTGACATTATCGGCACCCTTGTGTCTCTGGCCATGTACTTCAAATTTGACACCCCCTGGCCTCTCTTCAAAAGAATGTTGTTCATCAACAGCTTTTGTGACATGAATTGCACCAGGACCAGCTAGGTGAAAATCACTTCCAACTTGTACTTTGACAGCAGCAGTGCCACCCCTTTTGGGGTCTCTTGTTTTCTTGATTTGCATTTGGTGATGTTCATCAACAATGTTGTCATCTTTTCTTCTTGCTTGCTCTGAAGCCATTGGTGTTGATGGTAGTAACAAAACTTTGATGTTATTGTTTTTGGCTTTCAAGATTGTGTGAAATGTGACTAATGAGAGTGTGACAAGAGTGGTATAAAAAGAGAAACATAGATAGTGTAGGTTGTTGACAAGTGGTTCAATTGGTGATGAGTATTGAGTTCTAATGTCATGACACGTGTCGTGATGTGGTGAATTTTAAAAAATGAACTTCATTAGTCACCAATACACGTGTCACTCATTGAATTTGCCTATGTTACAAGAATTACTCTGTTAAATTAAAAGAAAGAGGATTTTTGAAAAAAATCGAACACTTGAAATATAATAACATAAAAATAGTTATAGTTTGTTAAAATTATGATTTGTAATTACATGTTATAATAGAGAGGCGGGCGAGATCGAGAGAGGGAGGAGAGAGGCGAGCGAGAGAGGGCATAGAGTGGAGAGAGGCAAATTGTATATATATATTTGTCAAATTGTATGTGTATATCTACCAAAGAATTGTATGTGTAACTAATATATATATATGTATTAATATAGCTAGCAAGCGAGATTGGGAGAAGGAGGAGAGAGGCGAGCGAGAGAGGACAGAGAGCGGAGAGAGACGAATTGTATATGTATATTTGTCAAATTGAATATATATATCTGTCAACAAATTGCAGAGACTTAGGAAAGAGGCGAGAGAGACGAAGAGAGAAAATAGCGACAAAATCTTAATTATTTATTAATTATAGTGATATAATATAAATATATACCATATGTTTAGTATCTCAGGATTCTAGAGATTTTGCTCACTTAATAATTAGCAAAGGAAAAAATATGGACTTAATAATTAGCAATGCGAAAATTGATTTTTTTTTTATCTTATGAACACTTTACAAATTACAATTCAAACACCAACCTTCTTATTTTGTCACTCAAATAGAAATCAATCAAATTCCTAATTTAACATAAATAATAATATACCTTCCCTAATCAAATAAAATAATGCTTACACATCACTACAAGAAATAAGACTTTTGATCGACAATAGTCACACATCACTACAAGAAATAAGACTTTTGATCGCGATTTCAATCAACGAGATATGAATAAAGAAGAAGGTTCCAAGTGTCAGGCAAACCAGGAAGACACCAATGGCTACAATCTGATCCATGCATATCACTATAAAATCCTGGATGTCCATCTTTTCTATATTGTGAAAGAGTTGTAATGTCCAATAAATAAACTTTCTTTTTTATTTTTTTCATTATTTTTTTTACCACAATTGCTTCTTGTAGTGTCCCTCTTGGATAGTTTGTGCCAAAAAATGGTTGTGTTTCTCCTTTGCATGATTTTGATGGTTCATTCCAATCCTTGCCCCTATATTTTTCACCACATAATTAACACATTGTAATTGACAAAAAATTTTAAAAAAATTCTTGCTTTCTGTTACTTTTATTGTATTTATATACTATCATTTGCTTTGTTTTTTTTTTTTTTTCATATCTAGTATCTTCTGCTTATGGGGCTTGGTTTTTGAGACGAGAGTTTTCCTGAAATGACCTCTCTATCTCTATGTGGTAGTGATAAGGTCTGCATACATTTTACCCTCCCCAAATCCCACTTGTGAAATTCCACTAGGTATGTTGTTGTTGTTGTGCTTTCTTTTAGGTTACTTTTATCGTATTTATATACTATTATTTGCTTCATTTTTTTTTTCATGTCTAGTGTCTTCTGCTTATGGGGCTTGACTTTTGAAAGGAGAGTTTTCTGGAAACAGTCTTTCTATCTCTATGTGGTAGTGGTAAGGTCTGGCTACATTTTACCCTCTCCAGATCCGACTTGTGGGATACCACTAGATATGTTGTTGTTCTGCTTTCTTTTAGGTTGGTTACACATTCGGTCACTTGACAAAAAATATTTATAATTGCTAGTCAATATACATATATTATACAGTGATATACATATATATTATACATTTGAGAGAGGTAGGTATTTAAGTAAAATTTTCTTTCTTCTATTTTCTATAAAAATGATCACTCAACTATAGCAGATTATCCATTGAAGTCACTAAAATAATTAATAAATTCGTTCAAGTTAGATTCTTTACCTCCTTTCAAATTTAGCTTCGTCTGATGATATTATCGATGCACAAAAAATATATAAAATTCAAGAAGGAATCAAGGAGACGATTTTGCTTACGTATAGTGAGTTGGGGAAATTCCTTGGAAGAAGACTTGAGTTTTAGATGGGTCGATATTTTTATCGACCCATCTAGCCCACGTGGTCATTCCTTTATAGAAAGCAACCAAACGGTCCATATCTTTCACAATTTTGCTTCCTTCTTGAATGTAATCCCACCTACAATATTTAATAAATGAATTAATTCTTGAATTAAAATAAATTAGATTAAAATAAAATAATAGATCATAATCTAACTCGTTCAGTCTTAATCAAATTAAAAGATCTTTACAATATTTTAACAAATTTCTTATTATTAATTTATCTTATATATTTAGCTTAAATTAGCTTAGATTCACAAATAATCAAATAAAATTACTTTTTAGTTCCTATAATTAAAAAATAATCATTATTTTGAAATTTTAATTATCTTAGAGTTTTCAATAAATATCCTAGAATTTGAAATTAGAGCTTGAATTTCAAACATCAAAGATATAATTGAAAAGTGTCCACCGAACGTTATTTTTATGTAAAAATATGTTCATCCCAAGTGAACTCAACCTACTCAAATTTAACCGACAAAACACATTTTTATGAGCTAATCTTACACTGATACACGCAAACACTCAACAATTCCAACATCATTTCGCAAAATACTTGTGTAAATTCATCTAAGACAATTTTCTCTGTGACAGTCATCACTGATAACAATAATTTCACTGCAATATCCAAATTTTCTTTGTAACTGATTTCCATATTATGTTGTGTCATACGTTCTTTATAACAATATAATTCGCTATAAAAACTATAAAAAAAAAAAAGATAAATGATATCGTTATAAAGAGATCAGACTATATACGAACTCAGGTTGAGATTAGAGCCTGAATTTCAAACATCAAAGATATGACTGAAAAGTGTCCAACGAACACTATTTCTATGTAAAAATATGTTCATCCCAAGTGAACTCAACCTACTCAAATTTAAACGACAAATCACATTTTTATGAGCTAATCTTACACTCATACACACAAATACTCCACAATTCCAACATCATTTCGCAAATACTTGTGTAAATTCATCTAAGACAATTTTCTCTGTAACAGTCATTACTGATAACAACAGTTTCACTACAATATCCAAATTTTCTTTGTAACTGACTTCTATATTATGTTATGTTATACGATCTTTACAACAACATAACTGGCTATAAAAAAAAATTTAAAAAATTATTATAAAGAGATTTGACTGTATACAAACTCACGGTTGAGACGTGCCTGTGTGAGTCCACCAATGCCATGAGTTGAATATCAATACATCCATTCCCCTCCAAGCATTGCCATCACTGATAGAATCCAACTTCAAAATTGTGCCAATATTTTCTTTGATCATATCCACCAAGTATGGTGTACGATACATTGACAATCTAACTCCATAATCCTGTATTATTATACATTATTTTGATTGTTCAATCAAAAATATTTATAGTTATTTGACCAATATATACTAATTATACATATGTTATAGTAAAAAATAGTCAAAAATCATAGAAAGATATACAATGACTATACTATATAGTTTGTCAAAAGTCATAGAAAGTATATGTTGACTGTACTATATAGATTATTTATACATAAGTTATACACCGAATATACATTATGATATACTCAAAAGCTAAATATAGTCTAACTATACATGAAGTATACAACTTAGTTTGGCCGAATGACCATTTACAATAATTATCCCTATATTTATATTAGGGAAAATTTCATATATATACAAAAAAACTAATTAATTTACAACAAATATAGCTCATGTTTTATTTACATAAAAAATAACTCTACATTAGCGAAACTATACATGACTATACAATATAGTTTATCAAAAGTTATAGAAAGTATACACTATTAAACAATTATATCACTTATACATGAGTTATATACTAAATATACATTATGGTACACAAATATACATTGACTATACATGCCTATACAACGAAGACTATTTTTTTTTTATAATTATTTTAATTGAAGCAGCCCCTAGTATAATTACCCCTTAATATTATGTATCTATAGATCTTTCAAGTTGGTTTTCTTTTTTCTAGTTAGTATATGTACAACTAATTTATGAAATTGACAAGCATATCTTGCCAAAAATATATATATAGTTAATAAAAAGTTGAACTAAAAAGACAAATATATAAGAACAATTTGCATGTGCATAAAATTGAAATTTCACTCACCAAGAAAGCAATTTCAACAATTCCATTTTTCTTTGTGAGTGAAGTTTTAGCATTTGGCAATGAAGAATAAAGCATGCAACCCAATGACTCCCACATATTCAAACTTAATGAGTCACCAACAAACATTATATTCTTCCCCTTGTATTTTTCCAAGAAAACCAATCCATTGAACCTGAAAAAAAAATTTAATTTTAAAAATATTAAGTTGATAAAAATGCTAATTGACCTACTATAATGAGATAAATTATATTAATAATATGAAAAAAATAAAATTATTATATTATCAACAGTGATAGAGTCAGAAATTCACGCAGAAAAATTCAATTTAATTTAATCAGTTTGAATTTATATAAGCTAAGTCACTGACTATAAATCAGTATATATAACTTAAATTCCCAAGTGACTTAAGAAAAAGGGGAGGTGAACAAATCAAAGAGCTAAAAAGGGTAAGTACTACTCATTTTCTTTATCCACGAGGATTGCAGTGGAATGATAAGTACAAATTTAAACCTTAATTAGTATAGAATCGCCTTTGATAGAGATAGTTTTACCCTCAATATGAATTTTTTTTGTGCAAATTTGAATTTATTTGAAGTCTTGAACACAATACAGATATCGAACACTGAATTTACTTGAAGTCTTGAACACAATACAAATATCAAACACTGACTCTACTTGAAGTCTTGAACACAATACAGATACCGAACACTGAATCTACTTGAAGTCTTGAACACAATACAAATATCAAACGTTGAATCTACTTGAACTCTTGAACACAATATATATATCAAACACTGAATTTACTTGAAGTCTTGAACACAATACATATATCGAACACTGAATTAAAAACCAGAAAAAACAAAGCTCAAAAGAGAAAAAGGAAAGTAGTACTCTACCTTGGGAGGTTGCATGAGGAAGGTTGCCATCTATATTTAAGGTATAAATTATCAGGCCTATTGTACTTTTGGCAATTGAATTCATTGTCAATAAATGGACATTTTGAGAAATCATACATAGGATATGAATCATCAAAAACCCATTTTCCATTGAAAATATTGCACCCAATATTATTGCTAATTGCATCTATAGAATAATTAGTGGCATCCACATAATTATTTGTTCTTACAAAAAATATCAAGAATAAAGAGAGTAACAAAAATCCCATCTTAAAAAGATAGAAATTTGTATAATTTGTGAAAAGTTGAAGTGGGAAGAATAGGAGGAAAATGTTGTACTATATATATAGTCACAAGAAAATAAATTAATGTTTGTATGAATTTTAACTTTTTAAAATTTTTAATATGAGATGTGGGGGCAACATGGAGTTGTTTTATTTGAAAATTTGGAACTACACATAATTATTTAATTTATTTTTTCCCATGGATTTTATTTTGGAAGGTAGTTGATTCCAAAACCTTTTGCAATATTGGATGTTTCATGGAAAAAGAAAACAACTAGCTATTATAGGTTGGTTTGTTTTTTCCTTCTTACTCTTGGAGTATCGGTAGAGTTGTGATTCTTGATTTATAGATTATGAGTTCGAGTTGTAAAAGTTAGCAATTATTAATATTTGTAGTTATCTACATCATACTTTTTAAGGTGCGATTTTTTTTCAAACCCTATGTGAATATTTAAAAAATATTGTGTGCGTCGAGTAGCACTTTTATAATTGTATAACGATTCGCTATTCGAAAACTATTGATCTCATTAGTATGAATTTGTATCGTGTAAGTTACATTAAAGTAGGAAGCACTCAAATTTCAGTGTTCGAACTCGTGATTTTAATTTCTTTAAGGTCATAAAGTCATCATCCATTCCATCGCAATCCAACTTGATACAATTTTTTACTACTTCTAATTAGTTATACTCCTTCTGTCTTACTTTATATGGTTAATGGAATTTCGTTCATCTAATCATATTTCTTAATATAATATTTTATTACTAATAATTAACTAGTTATTTTTATTATTTTAATTTATGTGATGGTGTTTGATTTATAACGTCTTTTAAAATAATTAATCTTTAAGTCATGAATATTTTTGTAATGACTATAATTAAATGTTGGGGTGGGAAGAGTAGGAAAACAATAATATATAATGTTATATATGTAGGTGGAAGAGAATATATTAGAATAATGTTTAATTTGTAAAAATTATGATTAGTTTTTTTGTTTTTTTTTTAAAATGAGATGTGGGGCCAACATGGATTATTTTATTTGCAAAATTTGGAATTACACATAATTAATTATCTTAATTTTTCATTAACAAAATGGAGGAAACTAATAATCATTACTTTCTCATGTGCTATATATAGCCCCTACCTAAGTTAAAATCAGAAAAATATTTAGTAAATAAAGGATTGGTTACCTAATGAAAATTCTGACTCCGTCATATATTCATCATATCTATTACTTATATATAAGTAGTAATAAGTAGACACTTATTGGTTAACATGCCTGCTTCAGCTATCAATGATGTGTCTGCTTCAGTTGCTTCAATTATGATTTTACAATATTACCCCTAATAAATCATTTTCTCAGCTGCTTCAACTATGATTTTATTATATCACTCTAATCAATTATTTTAAGTGATAAATCGAGACAAAAAATAATTTATATTGACTGCTTGCTTGAGAAGCTTCCGATGGGCCAATAAAAAATAATTTTGTGGATTTTTTAATTTAATCTTTCCAAGATAATAGCGTATTGACGTGTCTGCTTCAATAATTTCATAATATTTCTTCAGCTGCTTCAATTACAATTTCACAATATCTTTTCAAATATATAGGAAAAAATTTATCGATGTCACATAAATTGAGACTAAAAAATAATTTATATTGAGCTCATGCTAGCACGAGCTTTCGTCACTAGTATCAATAAATGCAAGATAAATATCTTTTAGATGCACATAAGTTCTATATGTTTTCACTTTAATCATTATTAAACTACTAAGATTAATTAATTTAGTATAAATATTTAATATGTATGAATAAATTTTAATCAAATTTTCAACGATTTCATTGACCACTATCAACCCAAACAACTTTGGGTGCTAAATTTTTTATATTTCCATAACAATTATATTTGATACCTTCATGTGGATTTATTATTTTTAAGTTACCATCAATCAAGCATTTTAATTTGAATAAAATTATTGTGCCAACTATTGTCCACATTATCACCTTCTAAAAGTCAATGCAAAATTAGTTATATTTTCTCCATAATAATTAACATACCTTAATAACAATTTTTTCTAACCACAAAAATATTACAATATATTTAAAAAATATATAAATTTCAAAAACAAAGGGGTAAAAAATAAATTGAAAACAAGACAAATGTTCACATTTTTTAATAGACTAATTGACTTCTTAAAGAAGACAATTAGTTGTTAGATTAGGTTGTAACAAGTAAAAGAAGATGATTATCCTCTTAATTAGATTATGACTTTCCTTCTTATCAAGCATTTCATTATCACTTGAATATAATTAGATTTTCAATAGTATATTTTTAGAAGTTTGGGGGTTATAATGAAGAGAAAAATATTGTAAAACATATTTTTCTAATACAACTACAGGGTCTACAAAAAAATTATTGAATTTGTTCGAATCTTCAAACCCCACTTAACTCTGCCTTTGTTTGGTGGGATGCAAATTTACCTGTATTTAGTGTTTACATCAGATTAATGAATGTGTTGTATAAATATAATTATGTAAAGGTGGATATATATCCCAATTTCATCATCGTGCAACATTGCCAACCTTTTTTTGCCAGATGTATAAATCATGTTCATGGATCGATTAAAATATCAAACAATTCCATTTATTCGAATTATGTCTCCCCAAATAATAAAAAGGTGGATCATATGATCTTGATATTTAACTAATAATTAATCCATAATAGGAGAAAGATTATACCTTTATATTCAAGAGCTAGAATTTGTTACCTACACACTATTTCTTTCTTTTTAACTATCCCAAGTTGTTCCAACTTTCTTATTAAACATAAATAACAAGAAGGAAATAGGGAATGAAGTTGGGATAACATTGTTATCCACAAATCAACACGGATTGTGGTGTAGTGGTGGAACTTTTCATCCTTAATTAGAGATTTCGGATTTGAGTCCTGGATATGAAGAAAATCTTGTTAGGAGTGTCACCCCAAATAAGTCATGCAATGCACTATTCTTTTAAAAATAGCATTGTTTATACATAGTTAAAATTATTTTTTATATACATATATAGTAGATGTTGAACCCCTTCGACTTCTTTGTGTGTTACTTCTTCATATTTTAAATCCCTTTAATGAAAATTCTGACTCTGCCACAGAGGAGGGAGGAGTGGAAGGCGATCAGTATAAAATATCACTTAAGTCATTTGTTTTACCGATTTCATCAGCAAACTCATTCTCATTATCAATGGCGGAGCCAGAATTTTTCTTGAAAGGGGTTCAAAATTTTAAAAAGTAGATACACGAACTAATCGAAGGGAGTTCAACATCTATTATATATAAATAAAAAATTAATTTTACCACATATATTTGGATGAACCCCCTTCTTATTTTGTGGCTCCATCACCGTTCATTATCTTTTAAAAAAAATTACTTTTCTAAAAAATATTTTTCAAAATATTTTAACAAATCGAACATAAAAAACTTAAAATAACATTTCTCTCCATACCAAACACACCCAAGTGGAAATAAAATATGAAATCTTAGAAGAAAAGGCACACAATTAAAATTCTTTTATAAGTTTTGTTTGTGTCAAAAGGCTGACAGCTACTATATTTACCTAATTATTTTTTATATATATAATTATAAGAGTATCAAGATTCAAGTGTACTAATTAATTAGTTGCCAAAGTTCATAATTAGATTATTAAGTTAAATCTTAAGCTTACTCAAAGGATGATATCATTATATTTTATTTTAGTAATTGGACACTTTTTGACTCTTCTCTATGTCAAGAAAATAGTATGCCAACAAACACCCTTTCTCTTTAGCCAACTAAAGTATTCTAATGGGAATAATCATTTTTTATTGGCTATGTAAGAAAAAAAAAATATTTTTTAAATTATTTGTATATAATTTAGATAAATAATATGAAAGATGAGAGCAGATGTAGGGGTGCGGGTGGTGGAAATTGAGGCTATGGGGATGAGGTGAAGATGAGGTGTAGTGTTGGAGGGCAGAACGCAAACGATATGAAATGTCACTTGCAGGCTTTGTTTTCTTTTTTTTTATTAAGGAAATCATTTTTTCTCATTTTACAGTAACTTATTTTCTTAAAAGAATATTAATTCGAAATTTTATCAATGAGCTCATAAACATAGAGAGTTTTAGACCTGAATAAATGAGGAAGGTTATTGAGGGTAAATTGGAATGGGGTGGTTATTATGTATTGTTTTATAATTTATCATATTGTGTTGTATCATATTGTTTTAATGAATACTATGTTTGGATAGATTGTATCGTTTTCAATCATTTGCTAGCATGTGACCAGGAAGTCACGGGTTCAACCCTTGGAAACAACCTCTGACAAAAATGCAAGGTAAAGTTGTGTACAATAGACCCTTGTGGTCGGGCTCTTCACCAAACCCTGCGCATAGCGGGAGCTTTAGCGCACTAGACTTGCCTTTTACATATTCATAATTTGAATGATAAACATACAAGCAATTGTAGAGTACGAAGTAGAGCTACATTGAAAAGGTAGGATAAATGATAAAATAATAATTAAAGACAAAACGAGAAGAAAATACTAAGCTAGCAACACAATCACACCAAATCGGTCACTACATAAAATTGATCTTTTCATCTTTATCTAACGATGGGTTTAAATGATACAATACAATGTCGTTCCCAGAGAAAATGAAGGATCAGACCACAAAAAAATCAGTTCTGAACTTTACAGAGCACAAATTTCTTGAGCAAATGGCTAAACAAACATGTCTCAGCAACACATATCCGGTGTATTCACACGAGTGGGGTTTGGAGGTATCCTTACCTCGTGGAGATAGAGAGGTTGTTTCCGAAAACATGTCTCAGCAAGTATGGGGAAAAGGTTAGTAAGGGACGGTGGCGGTAACAGTTCTGTGTCTGGGATCAGTGAGAACAGTTTGTACATTGGCAAAACCAGTTTCCTTCATCACTCTTTCAAGATCAGTCAAGTAATATTCATCCAGAAAAGGTTCAGTACTCTTCATCAATGTAAACAGCACTGGTGGTAATTCCTGTACATTGGAAAATCCAAGAGAAATTTTGGACTCAGTGGCGTCACGTTTGCTGAAGGGGTTCATCTGATTCCCCTTCACCAAAAATTTATAAGGGTATATAAGACAAAAAGACACACCTGAAGTATCACGTTTTTTTGTGAGTTTTCTAACTGAATTATCAAGTGTTCACTTTTCTGGTATAAACTATCACCAACTATAATTCAAAACACACCTCGAATTAATGAGTCAGCTGCCATGGACGAAATATTATGGGCAAGTTAAGTGGTCATGTGCATTTTGGCGATAGTATTCAAACACTAGATCTAGTCAGTTTCGAGATGTATTTTGATAAATACTTGGTGATAGTTTAGGTAGGAAAAACAAACAGCTTATAGTTCAGGTACGGAGCTCGCAGAAACGTGATATTTCATGTGTTTTTGACCATTAACTCAACAACTATACTATGCATATAGGTGGAAAAAAAAATTGTGTTGTTGAATCCCCTCAACATAATAGAGCATTTTTCTTGAACCCCTTGATGAAATTCAGGTACAGCCACTAGCTGGACTCATAAATAGTTTGTGTTTGACTTGTTGAGTAAAGCAGGACGACCAATTTGAAACTTTTATATTGAATCGATTATGTTTAAAAATGTGTGATTGAAAATAAGGATGTACCTGAAGAATCTTCGACTTTGGCTGCAGAACAAAGCAAGAATATGTAATAAGACTGATGTTAAACAGTACTTTATAGCAATAGTTCTCAGTTAATTTCAGCGATCTGGTAAATTACCGAGTTATCAGTTATAGCAATAGTTCCTCCAGGTCGAAGCAGACGGAATGACTCCTTCACTAAATTTCTTATTGCTCTTTCAGGACATTCGTGAAACTGCACAAACAATAGCAACCATTAGTAGGCGTCTGGACATGAATTGAGTGATATTTGAAAAGAAAAATATTATTGAAGTGGAAGTTAAGAAATGGTATTTGAAAGTTTGAAGTAATTGTGTTTGAACATGCATTTCATTTGAAAAAAAGATTTAAGTTCTGTGAGCAGGAAAAGAATTTCACGCGAATAACTGATCACATTTAAGCATTTTCTCTGCAGCATGAAAAAACGATTAGGGAGAAAAACAGTGATTGACTCCTAAGCTATAGTACAAATGTTCCTCTTGAATTCTATCCTCATTGGTAACATGAGCTTTGATAATTGAATCTTCCAATTTTCATATTTCATATTCAAACTTATTAGACAACTAAAGAACTAATGTAGCATTGTGCAGTCATAAAGACCATGTATGCTGAAATGAAGTATGTTGTCACGACTTTTACTGTAGTGTACATATGAAAAGGAATATATTAAGTGCAGCAAAAGGACGCGAGTTAATTTTCCTGTAAAGTACGTGGTTTATCTTTGCAGTTTGCTAGACGACATACCACATAAGCAATTGAAATGAGATCAAACGATTCGGAAGACAAGCCAGTGTTTTCACCATTTGCGTGTATCCAGCTGATAGGATTCTTTCTCTGGTTTCTTTTCTTTTCTTTATATTGAGCAACGGAAAGAAAATAAGGTGAAAGATCCAAACCCTGCAGAAGAAGATCATGAATTAGAACGATGCTAAATATTTAAGATTGACAAAATCAGAGTTCTATACAGGAAACGTTAGTTTGAATGCGTTTTCAGTAATTATTACTGCATTTGGTATTATCTTGCCTCCTCTTTCTACTAACAACAACAACGTTACGAGTGAAATTCCATAAGTGGGGTCTGGGAAAGGTAGAGTGCATGTAGACCTTACCCCTACCTCATGGAGGTAGAGAGGTTGTTTCCAAAAATCCTTGGTTCAAGGGCAACAAATCAAAGTAGTTATGAAAAGAAAAAACAACAGGGAAGAAAATATAGCAATTAATAAGGAAAGCAGTACAGAGAATTCAGAAAAGGAACAGTAACAACGACAAAATAGTGCAATAACTGAAAAACAATAAACAATATATCTTTTCTTTCTTTTAAGAAAATGATAAATGTTTGGCCATACTCACGGTCACTTTAGCAGAAGGATATCTGTCCGCAAGGTATCCTGTGCTCACACCAACAGAACATCCAATGTCGAGAATGTCTCTGAATGAGAAATCTGCTGAATATTGCTGATGATGTTTTTCGATTGCATCAAGCCAATTTCCGCGGACTATCTGGTTTGCTTCATCAAGTGAAGACGCAGAAGGTATTGCACGTCTTACCATTGACATAGTTGCGGCGTCTGCTTCAGCTGCAGCCTATAGTAGTTATAAGTTTCACTCATTTGTCCATGCAAAAAAAAAAATTGACACTTTCAGAAGTTTTCCCTTCCTTCATTCTGATCTCATGCGATCGAGTTGAACTAAGGTCTAGTCCGTGAATATTTTCATCACAGATACTGAGAACAAGGTCTTCCCCTGGTGGACTTGGAAATGCACCACAGTGGTAGTAACTTATACTCCCCCGTCATTAAGGGTAAAATGAAAAGTTGAAAGTTAAATTGTTTCCAAATATTAAAAAATGGTCTTTTTGGGATGGACTAATAAAGAAAGTATCACATAAAATGGAACATAGGGAGTATACCGTATACATAAAAAAATATAGGAAAAAATATATAGAAAGGAGTGGGTGGAAAAGAATGACGGAAGTAAAAACATGTGATACTTAGAATCAGCCAGTTCTAAGGTTAAAAGATTTGGCATATTAGTTCCCTCAATTAAAATGCAAAATGAAAAGCAGTTGTACAAACTTGAAGTTTTAAGCAGCTACATAACCAAATCAAAATCAACACTAGAACCATAAGAAGATAACCTCAATAACTTGATCACCAGATACCACAGAACCAATAAAAGCACAGATAACCAACGAAGTACAAATGAAACCAAGAACCATTCAACCTAGATGACTTGACCAATAAAAACTCAAACGTACAGAAGTTATGGCCTAAACACAAAAGATGTTGGATGTAAATTCTTACCAACCAGGAGAGGTTACCCTCATCATATGCGTGGAAGGGATTGAGATAATCTGGAAGAAGAAATCATCATGTCAGCCAGTTTGTCTTTTTTTTGGGGGGTGGGGGTGGGGGGGATGCGATCCAGTATAGTAAAAATTCAAACGAAAAGGTTGTTCAGAATAAGGTGATTCTCAAAATAGATTCTAAGAAGAGATTGTGTTGCAAAGGACAATAGTTGGGTCGACGTTCCACTTCTCACGAAATAAATTTTCAAGCTAGTAAAATATTCATCTAGAGCTCACAGTTTGGAATAAGGTGATTCCATAAGGAAAATGTATCTACAATTGCTAATAGTCAAACCTTTCAATGTCACCTGAAATGAGACATTAGAGGGCTTTTAGGAGTCAGCAGGAGCTAAACACAGACATCTTAAAAAAGAGCATATGCAAATTAAGCTGTTTTAATCTAGAAAATGGATTGTACATAAGGCATGGATTTGAAGCAGCAGGTTGTATCACTGTGATTGTGACATAAATTGTTAAACGCCAGGTACAGGTAACTATGATTGAGATGTTTCCAAATGTCATAGCACTTGCACTTCATATTACAGTCAAGTTCCTATCATTACTGGATAAGTAGTGCATAATTTAAGGTGCATGCCTCTGCTGCAACACTAGATTTCTTTGAATAGCTAGTGCTGAGTTCAAAAGGCGAATTTTACTTTAAAATACATGGTTCCCTTCTGCATTTGTCCCATTCTCTTCTTAAACCTCAAACAAATTACAGAAAGCAAAAACTCATCCGCAAAATACTCAAATTATCGGCTTCTATTTATCTGTCTTCTCCCTTACTAGAACTACAACCACTAGCCTTGGCTAGCTGAGCTTTTTCCAGACACTAAAAGTAAGTTCAAGTAATTCTACAAACATTTACAATATGCAGGTAAGCTGCTGAGAAAATCAAAGATTAAGGAAAAAACCAGAGCCAATGACATTGTAATAGTAACAAATGAATTATGTTTTGAACTTATAAAATAACTCCTTACTCAATTGGTATGGCATATCCACCTCTAATCATAGATTAGGTTTTCGAGTAACCATGGGTATATTGAACCATTTGGAACAACTCAGTGAATTTAGTAAGTCATTTGGGAGGCCCTAATAACTGTAGACAAAGTTATCGAATTTTTAAAGTATGATGGTTGATTTTTCAGGGCTTAGTTGTACCTACAAAAGAAATACTAAAAAAAAATACCAGTATACAAAAGAAAAGAAATACTAAAAAGTTCCATAAGAAACTCACAATCAGGGTATACAATAGCAGGATTCTCAATGCTCTCCAACTCTTTGTAAACATCTGATTCCAGTATCTCCTTTGTCATCTCTCTCCATGGAATATTAGTTTTCTCAGCTGTACTGTTCAAACCCCACCAAATCAGATCAATATACTTTCATTCCAACAACTTCTCAAGAAAATAGAAATAACATCAGAAATACCAAAATCGTCGCATTCTTCAAATAAATATATAAACTTCTTCTTTTTAAATATTTACTTAACTTAATTCACACATTTTATATATGGTATCAGAGCAAACAAAGTTCTGAGTTCAATTAAGTCCCTACATATCAACAAAAGTATCTAGAGGGTAGTTGATTCAAGAAAAATAATCCAACCCCACATGAGTAAAACATACTACAAACTTAAATGAATAAATAAAGGAAAAGGGTAAACACATACTCATGTACTTCTATATGAAATGTACTATTTGATTACACATTTAGAATAAATTTTTGGCTAGTTTTGAAGATGAGTTTTTCAAGTGAAAAATTTTCCTACTCACAAAATTTTAACCTTTTTTCAAGTGAAATGTGTGTCCAAACGCAACTTCAACTTTCAGATACCATTTTTCAACTTTAACTTCAAATACTACTTGTTTTTCAACTATCACTCCATTCATGTCCAAACGCCTACTTTATTTTAACCAATGTCATATTTTAGGGACACTCATACCCTTATCCTTAGAAAATTCTCTTACTTGCCCTTTGATTTAAGTGAGCTCCCACCAGAAGTATAAAGGCTAGTAATTTTATACCATAGTCAAAATTAAACAGATCAATTTAGACCTTTTGTCGAAGTATTTGAACATGCATAATCGATCAGCTAAAGGCAAGAGCAAATACATGAAGATTTGCTACAAATAGCGGCCCAAAGTATAACGGAGAGGATAGAATTAAAATGCTTTCTATAATGAATGAGTAAATTTGGACCTTTTCTCATAAGAAAATACATGACATAGTTTGGTTTCGTAATTGCATCCAAGGGTGTGGCCCAATGGTCAATGAAGTGGGTTGAAAGCTATGAGATCTCATGTCCAAATCCCAGTTCAGGCAAAAACACTAGGTGATTTACCTAGTACTTATGTTGTGTCTTGGAAGGTATAACAGGTATCCATGGAATTAGTCGATACGTGCAAGTTGTCCCGAACACCATAGCTCTTTGATAATAGCCAAAAACAACCTCAAAATATCCTTTTTTCGCAATTTTCCTACCTAAACTATCAGTTACTTACATTTTCCTTCTTGAACTATAACCAACTATTTATCATAAAACGCAACCTCAAAGCCAACTAGACCAAGTATTTGAATACAATCATCAAAGGCCACATGACAACTTAATTTGATCATAAAATTTCGAATTGATTCATTAATTTCGATAATTCAGTTAGAAAACTCGCAAAAAAATGACACTTCTGAACGTTTTTGACCATTATAAAAAAAAAAAAAAAAGGAAACAATTCATCTTCTAACTGAGTTTAAGTCTATGTTCAGACAATTCAACAAACAGATAGTGTGCATCAAAAAGTAAAGTATGTATGACCTTATAAAAACCTGTCTAGCACCAAGTTTGAGTACAGAAAATAGAGGTTTGATAGAAATGAGAGCTCCAACAAGACGTGAAAGTGGGGTTTCCCCTGACCATCGAGGTCTTTCAAGTTGTCCTTCTTCAAACACCTCTGCACTTCCACTTCGACTCGTCGAAGAAGAAGAAGAAGCAGAGACCTTAAAACCCAAAATTCGTCTTTTTGTTGCATTTTTCAGTAATGGGTCATGGATTAAGTTGTTAGAATTGGTGAAGAAATTGGGATTTGCAGTGTCAAGCTTCAAGCTCAACGCCATTTTTCCTTTGCTGTTCTTGAAAGGGAACAGTTCTTTTTTGTTTTTCTGTTTATTTGTTTGTTTTTCTTTTTTTCCTGTGGATTGAATTGAAAGACTAACAAAATCTCCAAAATCATAATGGACCAATAAGAAAGAAACACGTGTACTTTCATACTTGTATTTGATTAAAAAAACCTCCTATTTTTGTTTTTGTTAATAAAATATAAGAGAGAGTTAGGATAAAATATGCACGTCTCCGTGTCTGTTTCAGCAAGAGAATATTTGTGTATAGTTTTGTAACTATCTTTAATAAAAAATGAAAAAAAGAGATGATTACAATTACATAAATATATATTAAAATTGTTTTATCAATACCACTTAAAATTTATCAATTTTAATAATGTTTATCATATATTTATTTTACACTTAATAAAATAATTTAATATCGTTTAATTAATATCACATATTAGGCTCGTGCATAGCATGAAGTTTTCGTAACTAGTTTGTTAAATAAATATCTAAATTTTTACATAAAATTAAATGAATAAATACATGCATTTTATATGACATAATACAAATCACTTCTGAGTGTATCATACATGTAAAATGCATGTGTTAATTTGTTCTAACTTTATATTTCCGTATCCACAAAATTGAAGGACATCGATACTAACTAAATCAAATTAAAGAACACATTTATGTATTATACGCTTTTCAAATGTTCGAAAAATCCTATTATGTAAAAGGTTGACTCATACTCATGTCTCAAGTTGTGAGATCCTTTTAGCTTACTCATTTGCACAGATGTGTTAATTTTTGTTCCGGTATTTAAAATTCTCTTATTTCTAATGAAAAATATCCTTTAAATTGAACAAGTATATTGCTATTAGTTATACACTTTTTGGCTCCCATACAAAAATTCACATTTGGTTACCAGAAAAAA
This sequence comes from Solanum aculeatissimum, assembly GCA_038996855.1. NCBI lineage: Eukaryota > Viridiplantae > Streptophyta > Magnoliopsida > Solanales > Solanaceae > Solanum > Solanum aculeatissimum. Next base: position 22,242 of record JBCEWC010000686.1, on the reverse strand, counting down.
CATGGTATAAAACAGTATTAATACCTCAAACCAAACGACCCCTTAGATGAAAAGGGCAAGAAATATAATAAAATTTGTATCATAAGAGGGTCGAGGGGACAAAACAAACTAACATCCTCCATTTGACTGTGGCAGCCATCTGAAAACTAAAGCTACCTGAAAACTCACCCTACTGGGGAGGGAAATAGCACTGGGATGTAAAATCGAACCATACGCAGACACATACACAACTGACGACCAAATAAGTTACAACAAGACACGCCTACAAAACAAACATCTATTAGGACACCTGATGAACGAGCACCCTCGGTGTATCATCATCACTTGTCCAAATACACACAGTAGATTCTAATTGCTTGGGCCCTCACTGCGAAGATGGAAGAAAAGGTTGGAAGGTTAACTCTACTCGAGCGTAGGTGAAAAATTAGTTTGAATAAAGGACCAGAAAGATGAACGAAGAACTCACCTCAGCGCCCTCAGCTGCTGCTTTGCTTGAGGTGGCATCTCCCTTTTGGGCATCTTCTGTGAAGATAAAAAAGTAGTGTTATGGCCTCTACAATGTTAGCATAAGGTATCATTTTTCATTCAATTGAGTATTTGTACTCCAAAAGGAGCTATTTGTAATGGCCTTATCAGCTTAAAATGATCTGTTGGGTGTCGCGATTCTAATCCTTCTTCCAAGTCATTTCGGTTGAAGAATGTTAACACAATAAGATGCAAAAGAAATCCAATCTCAATGCCTTAATACAAGTAGGAACATCTGTGAAATACTGAGCCTCGAAAAGAGTAGAAGTGGCTAATCCTAGAACAGTGGAAGTCTTAACCCACTAGTTGAAGTAATCCCAATATCATCCTTAAATCAGTAAACAGCAACAGAAGTATGAAATATTTGTGCAACTCTGTTCTCACTAACATCCTCAAACAGCTAACGTTGCCTGATTTGATTCCTTCTTCCACAAAAATAAGAAATGGCTACTAGACTTATTTTTGCCTAGAACTCCTTTCTCACTAGATTCACCAATGTCTGACAAAAGTACTTAGATGAACAAGAATAATCCTCAGACGATTACCATTTCTAGCCTGACTAGATCCTTGTTCCTCACAATGAAATCAATACATACAACTCTTGTTTTTCTCTCGACATATTTTCTAGCAGTACAGTGCATTCCAAAGTTCTCAAATGCCATGTAGAATGTCATCAAAATGCTTTAATTTTCCGGAAGATAACAATTATCTTGATTGACAAGTTACAATCTGTAATACTCAAAAACTATGGCAAATGTATCAGGGAAGGGTAGTCAGAAAGTTCAAACAAAGCCCAACAAAAGTAGCTTCAGCCTTCAACAAAAAAAATGAAAATAAAATAAAGAAAAGTGCACTATCCTAGTAACCATAACAAGCTAACTGAATCCGCACTAGCAAGTTATAGATTATACCAACATCGAGGCAATTGAGAATATGACTTCAAGTTTACCTGGATCCTCTGGAATATCAGAAGTCCACAAGGTGAGATTGTCCCTTAGAAGCTGCATAATCAAGGTGCTATCTTTGTAAGACTCCTCATTCAGAGTGTCCAACTCTGATATTGCTTCATCAAACGCCTGCTTTGCAAGGTGGCATGCCCTGGAGAAGACAAATTCTAATCAATTGAGATGATATACAAGTCACGAATAGACTTCAAGAAAATGATAATCCAAATATAACAGACCTTTCAGGAGAGTTCAGGATCTCATAGTAGAAAACAGAGAAATTCAAAGCCAAACCCAACCTAATGGGGTGAGTAGGTGGTAATTCAGCCTCAGCGGTAGTTGTGGCTGACTGCACATTAGTTTTAGAAGGAACGATAAGCAGAATGAGATAAACAAAGATTCACATGTTGTATAATCAAACGCATCTACATTAAAACATGCCGAAAGAAGTTATGCATAACATTTGCATTGCTGAGAAGTTAAATAACAATTAGATGAACTCCCATAAGGACATCATATTTTATGGAAAAGGTCATTGATTTCCAACGCCCAAGTACTAAAACATGGGATAAAAAATGTAATGGTTTGCAAAAGTTCAAAAGATAATAAAACTTGATATCACCATTTTGTTGTGTGGTGCATCATGAAATTGAAAGAACAAGAAGAATATATAAAGGCACCTAGCTAGCATGGCAAAAACTGAACCCCATATTTGTAGGCTGTAACCAATATATCACAGTCTAGTTTCTCATCAACGGCATATAATTGCTCTGTTAGCTTCCTAGCTAGCATGCATACATTACCAAAGGGAAAAACTGGTTTTGATCAAAGGGAAAAAGGTAAACCTCTCATCCTGGATCCTTTCAAACCTTCAAGCATTCGGGAAGAATGAAAAAAGGATTTTTCTCATATCTAGTGCACTCTAGCTGAAGAAGAATTCTATCAAAAAAGACTGCCCATCCTAAAACTGGCATCCACGACATTAGCCACTCAAAAAAGGTCTCACTTGCATTAAGGAGTTGAATCTTCAAGCAGATACGCACTCATATATATGTGTGCGCACACACACATTACATATAGCAAAGTTACTTTTAACTTGTAAAAGATCAAAAGCCTGAATTTAAGTCTTTCAACATGGAGTAATCAAATGGGAGATCTGTCAGAACTTGCACACCTACTGGATCAAGAAATAGGAGGTAGCCACTACTATATATATACCACTATATTTGCTAAAAGAAGCTAGGTACAGGCAACCATTACCTGATATGCCTTCAATGAAAGATCAGAAACCTCTTTCTTATTATCACCGGCTTTGAACTCTGCAAGATAGCGATAATAATCCCCTTTCCTGTACACAAAGATAAACCAAACCAAAATGAACCACTGAAGTTTAGATCTCCCAAATCACCAAACACAATATTTCCAACTCAAGCTGATTAATGCAAAGCTCTCACATCTTATAGTAAAATACAGATGATTCGCCGGCAGGGCATGAGGGAATAAGATGCTCATCGATCACAGTCATGATATCAGAGCAAATATCAGTGAGCTCCGTCTCAACTTTATGCCGGTACTCCTTGATCCGCTTTACATTCTGCTCGTTTCCTCTTGATTCTTCCTTCTGCTCAATAGAGGACAAGATGCGCCATGATGCTCTCCTCGCACCTACGACATTCTTATAACCAACAGAAAGCAAATTCCTCTCCTCCACAGTCAATTCAACGTCCATATTCGCAACCTTCTTCATTGCATCCACCATCTCTGTAAAATAGAGTATAAATATGAAATTCTAACTAATTAACAACAAACAACGCCTAATTCAGTTTTAAATTTTAATTCAAGGGAGAATTAAAAAACATTAAACAAAGTAATCCACAGCTAAGTACTCAAATTTAACTGAAGTAGATCTTATTGGTTTAATCCATAGTTTTACCTTATATAAATTATAAAGTAGTATAAATTCTAGGAAGAGTCAAGATGTCAACAAGAAGTAACAATTTAAAATATTGTTTTCATCCATTTACATCCAATCAGGGAAGACTTTTTGAAATCCCTTTATAGCTTTTCAGATTTAGATGAATATTGAATGGTGAGAAAAAGAATGTGTGACCCTCGATTTTATCTATTATTAATAGTATTTGGACTATTGCAGCTACAATCTTAACACCGATTTCAGTGATTGCCTTGTTGTCTAAGATAAAAAAATCGATAATTTATCAATCAAAATATTCTCTTAGATGTTCTTTCCATGTATAGTATTTTAAATATTGCTAAAGCAAATATGTTCTGGTCAGCAGAGCTCAAATCCCACAACATAAACAAATTAAACATCAACAATAGCAGAAGCTCAGCAAGAATTTAAAATTTTGAAGAAATGAAGCTTGATTTCCAATATTGAAGGTTGCCTGAGTAATCGAGACACAACTAGAATAATTACACAGATAACATAAAGATCAAAAACATTGATTACGATTCAAATTATCAACAAATTAACATAAGCTTATGAATTTAGTTTTGCACCACTACAGTATGATTTTACTATATCATCCATTTATATCAAGAGAGAGATAACCCTAACCATTGTAGCTTTCAGCTTACTCAATGAGCTTAGCTTGATAATCTAAAGAAACCAAGCTTGATAATTGATTTTGAAGATTGTCTGAGTAATCAGTTGTAAGATCAGTCGAAATTAAACATAAAATCCAAACCAAAAAAGTTGAGACAAAAAATTCGATGCAAACATACATTTATATCCAGAGAGAGAGAGAACCCTAACCATTGTAGCTTTCAGCTTACTCTATGAGCTAAGCGACATAATAAGCTTATGCATTTAATTTTGCACCAGTACAGCATGATTTTACTATTATCATCTATGAGTGTTCAATAATCTGAAGAAATGAAGTTTGACAAACAATTTGAAAGTTGTCTGAGCAATCAGATATCAAAATCAGTCAAATTAAGCATACAAATCAAAAAAAAATTGAGAATAAAAATTGATATAAACAAACATTTCTCTCTCTCTCTCCACCAGTACATGTACGATTTTACTATATCATCTATGAGTGTTTAATAATCTGAAGAAATAAAGTTTGCTAATTGATTTGAAAGTTGTTACAGTAATCAGATATTAAATCAGTCAAAATAAACATACAAATCAAAAAATCAATACAACATTCATTTCTCTATAGAAAACCTACCCATCATAAGGTTCAGCTCAACTAAACATATAAATCCAAATGAATTTGAAGAAATGAAGTTTGATATTCGCTTTTAATTAAGTATTCAGATATCAAATTCAGTTCAACTGAACATATAAACCAAAAACCATCATTTTTGAGATCTAACTATAGAGAGATAGAGAAAAAACACTAACAATCATGACATTCAGCGAACTTAGCAACGTAACCATAAGCTAACAGTAGAGTATTATTTCACTTTATCATCAATAACTGTTTAATAATCTGAAGAAATGAAGTTTGACAATTAATTTTAAAAGTTTTCAGACCAATCAGATAATGAATCAGCACATAAATCACAAAATTATTCACTGAAATCAAAAGCATCCATACAAATGAAAAACCATATCTATAGAGAGAAAGAAAAAAGAAAAATCTAACCATCGTAGCATTCAGAGAGATCAGCAACGTAATCATAAGCTGCCAGTACAGTATGATTTTACTATATTATAATCTATAATGAAGAAAATGAAGTTTAATAACCGATTTTGAAAGTTTTCTGCTCAATCAGATAACAAATCAGCATATACATCACAAAATCATTCATAAATATCAAAAAAATCGATACAAACGAAAACAATTATATCTATAGAGAGAGAAAACAAAACCCTAACCTTCGTATCGTTCAGCTTGCTCAGCGAGCTTAGCGAGGTAGACGAAGTTCTCCCGTTCTTTGGATGAAGCCGACACCGCCATGTCCGATTTCTCCGGCGAAGAGTATCTTCTTCAGTGAGCTAAAAAGGTGAAGAGATTCTTCTTCACTTTCCCCTTTTGTTTGGGTTTCAACTATACGACGAATTTTTTTTTTTGAAAAAAGGGAATATGTGTGTGTGAAAATATCAATGAAGGGCTTTGATTAATGGATAATTACACTTTTACTCCTTGAACTCTTTGAATTCTACGGAATAATCCCCCAACAAAATTTCTTCCGTTCATGTTATTTAATGTGTTTTTTTATAGTACACAATAATAACATTTTTGGTATAATTTTATATATTCGTTTTAGTTATTTCTTCTTAATTTGGTTTGATGTGCTTTCACAATCACAACATAGTCTAATATAGTCTCAAAAAGTGGCATACGAGATAGATGAATATACTTATTTTTGTCTTTATTGAAACAAGTTATTTTGAGATAATTAATCTCGAAATTAATTATTTCATGTATATGTGATAACTTATCTCATCACTAAGAAAAAATAATCCTAAGTGGAATCGTCCACTCTGTCTTTATTGAAACAAGTTATTTTGAGATAATTAATCTCGGAATTAATTATTTCATGTATATGTGATAACTTATCTCATCACTAAGAAAAAAATAATCCTAAGTGAAATCGTCCACTCTTATGTAAAAGACAAAAAAATGCTCTTGTTGAGAGTCGAACTCAAGACCTCCCGCTTACTAAACGGGTGCTCTAACCAACTGAGCTACAAGAGCTGCTTGTTGCATCATTTTCAACATATACAAATTATTAATATAATTTTTGTATATAAAGAATACATATTCATTAGCCTCAGCTCTATTTCAGGTAGCATCTTTTCCTTTTTAGTCTGTCTCACAAAAAATATCACTTTACTTTAGTTTAAAACATTTTAACTTTAAAATTCTCCTTTCATCCGTAACGAAATCATTTATAACCACAATTATCTAAGAATTGTGTTAAACTACGAGTTTTAAAAGTCTAACTTTTTCTCTTTCGCATCGTGTCAACTCAAATAATGGCACATAAAATGTGAAGAAGGAAGTACCAATTTAGGATACGGATAAAAGATAGTTGTAAAATGTTCTCTCCACAATGCAACACTTGGCTTACACACCCATCCCCCTCGAAGTATCCAGACATTTCATGTTTTATCTCTACTTTTTGAATGCTCTCTCAAAGACAAGTAATTCAATTACATGTTTAATCAATCTGTTATGTCTAGCTAAAAATAATATTAAGCTTTTGGGGCAAGAGAAAATATAGGAGCAAGCATAACTAAGATTTGATACAAGGTCAAATTGTAAGAAAGAAAAATCAACAAGATCCTTGTGTATAGCTGAGCCATGATCAAACTGTCATGAGAGAAATCAACAAAGCAAAGAAAGTTCAACAAAGATCCTTGGATAGTTGAGCCATAGTAAACAGGGCTTTCTTTCCTGACAAGTAAATTTTGTCAATGTCCTAGACAAGAAAAGTGTCTATTCCACTTCTTGTAGGTAATCGTCGATTTCAGCTGGTGTGAGAACTCTGCAAGGAAATGAACCAGTAGCTTAATAGCCAGCTCAAAAAGAGTGTTTTTAAATTTACAGACAAAGAGAACACTTGCCTGAATACTTTGTCATTGCCAATGATGCCAATCTCAATGTTTTTTCCAGAGATCTGCCCCTCAAATCTGGATGGATACATGAAGCACGATTACTGTTAAGGATCTACTTTGAAGCTAATGAAGATTAAGGGAAAAACTCAAAATATTCTGATGCAATGCAGTGAGCGAGCAGTGATCACATTTGTAATAAACTGAAGGTTCAAGTGCATGACAATTTCAGTGTGTCTGACTTCTGAGATGGCAAACAAGATACTTCTGATGTCACCCGATGAATATAACAGAGGGGGTCAGAATCACATCCTTTTCCAAGAAAAGTACAGGGACGTGTAGAAACACAATGTACAAAGGGGAGAAATTCACGACAACAACGACAATGCATACATGAAAAAAGCTGAGATACTTACCCCTCCTTCAAGGTCAGTATAGCAGTGTGTACAGCATCATCAAGTTCCAATTCCTCGGTGTATCTGGGAGAAGCTTGAATATCAGTTTTAAAAGCAAATAAAAATTCACCAGTAATCATAGAAACCACTTCAGATTGGCTATAAGTTGGCAAATCACATGATAGTTCAATTTTTATTGGAACAATGTGGACAACATTTACAGGTGGAAAAAGAAAAATAGATTACATCCTTCTGGAGCTACAAGAGTTTCAACAATTCCAACTGCCAGTGGTTGCTACTATCAGCCAGAAATTAGCAAAAGCTCATTGGTGGATGCTTGCTTCAAAAACATGATCAGTTATTTACCACCTCTTGCACTTAACCTTCTGCTTTAATAGAAGTCTGGTTCATTCATTCATGTGAAACTTGCAGACTTTATGATCCCAAGAATTCATCAATTAGCAGAGACTATACTAAACCACACTCTCTTATCCTTTTTCACCACACTGAATCGTGACTTGATGGTGGCACATCCAAGCTTAATAAGAATCATAATGGATGATAACTGATGGGATAAAGATGATTCAAATTTATTAACCAAAGGCACACGGGATCTTTTACATAAACACTTACAGGAATACAAAGAGAGGATTAAACAATTGAAGCACTAAATCTACTGTCTGTCTCCAACTCCTAAATTCTACCTAACTTGATTATTGCAAAATGATGCAGGCTCCTTGCTCACCAGTTTTACCTCCAACTTATACAAAGTTATATTCACACTATACTATGTACACCAAAGGTGTTACTTGTTTGCATGGAAAATCAAATGTCTCCACCACTTTCTAACTTTTGGTGAAAAACAGAAGCACAAGGATAGGTAGTGTGTTAAGAACAGGAACAGTTACAGATGGAGAAAATTCGTTGTTGAAAAAGGATTGGGTGGAATTGGATATTTGCGGGCATTACTGGAAGGTTACTAGTGTCATGGGATATACCTAAGTTTTTTAGAGTTTAGTTCACGAGGTAATGTCCAAGGAGAACCTTTTAAAACTTTTAACGGTATTTTTTATAACTTGATCTGTGCATGACGTGTACCTTTGAAGAGAAACAGTGATTGGAGTACCAGTCCGACAAAAGTCTGATCAACTTGGGAAGCTAAAGCACAAAATGTGAGGAGTACAACATTACATAAATAACTTACCTCTTCTCTAGAAATGTCTTCGCATTAGACACGTTCTTCCCCATGGCTGAGGCCTTCCAAGAGAAATAAGAACCTGATGGATCCACCTAAATGAGAAAAATAAACTGAATATCAAAGCAGTTCTAGCATCACAAGTCAGGACCCTTCATAGGTTAAACAGGTCATACAAAGAGGTGTTCTATACCATAATCAAGTGGGACAAGTAACAGGTGAAGCATGGGAATGAATGTATAGGCCAATCAACATTAGGCAAGTAGCTCATATTCACCATAATAACAGTGAAGGACATAAAGAGACAAGTGAACACATCAGAACAAGACATAGATAATATACCTGATATAGTTGAGGACCCTTGTCATCATAACCCGCAACCAAGAGTGAAACACCGAATGGCCTTACACCACTGCATATAGAACAAAAAGGAATAGATAGAATTAAGAGATTGCAAGAAGAAGACTACACACGATGACTCCTTGTGTATCTGACATAGAAAATCACAAACTGATAAAGATCAAGGAAATCTAGTTCAGTTTCGAGCAGAGTGCTTTCCAACTCATACTTTTAATCCAAGCAAAACAAAGAATGGAGAAGAGAAATAAATACTAAGGAAGAACATAGAGAACCGAGAACACAAGTAGATAAAAATTATAGCAGTATTTTCACTCTCTTGCCTTCTCACATGATATTCGCATACAATGTAAAGCTGCTGCTGCTTCTTTTCCAAATTCTTTACTACCAACTCCATACAAGTTTTAGAGTTTGCATGCCTTCCACTACTACAACTGTGTAAACAAGGTTCCACTAGAAAAGGGGGACAAGGATGCTTTCAATATATGTATATGTCAAGGAATTGGTTTATAATGTACACTATGTACCTTTGTTCTACTATTCATTAATACTATTTGAGGCAAAAATGTATCACCATATTAGTCCCAAGCTCCTACACCTAACAAATGTTGTCAAAGTCATGTGCTTCAAGAATTTTAACGGTGTCGAATCAATTAAGAACAGGCTGACACCTTCGACTTTTACCAGGAAATGCATCATAGTGATGATTGACCATACTACTCAGAGAGTAAAATCCCACAAAGTATGGTCTGGGGAGGGTAGAGTACACATCACTTAATAGGAAAATTATCAAAGTTAATTTTTTTTTTTTTTTGACAAGGAAAACCAGCAATCATTACCCCTGGGATGCACAAGGGGCAAAACCCCCACTCCTATGCAATAGCTTGCAAACCACATAAGAGAGGTAACAAGCACTAGGCAAACCCGGTGCGACGAACTCGACCTAGAAGGCAAACCCAGTGCAACGAACTCGACCTAGAAGGCAAACCCCTTGCTTTTACTGGCAAGGGGTTTCAAACTTGAGACCTCCAGCATGGAAGTTCCAAGAACCACTAGGCCACCCCGAAAGGAATATCAAACTCAATGTTTGACCAGCCACAAAATGTGTCAATCAGCCTCACATAAGATACAAAGTTAAAAACAACAGAAATTAAATGATTTAAGAAGAAGAAACAAGTAAAAGACCCAAATTGCTGATATATGACACTCCATGTTCAGTAAATTGTGATATAAACCAGCACTTACCCTGATTGGGTGAATTCCTGCATGACAGCAGCAGTTTCCCTCACCAGTTGTGTGACAGGTATTGGTTCCTATGTATAGACAGATTAAGCAAAAATAGTTTACATAACTTATGCTTAAAAATTCAACATCAAACAGGCCAGATGCAACACCAGTAACATTACATTTAGTTAAAAAGGGACACAACAACTACTATGCTCCAATCCTAAACAAGTTAGGATTAGCTTTATGAAACTTCACTGACCTTACTGCTCCTAGTTGGAAAGGGACAAAGGAGGAAAAAAACACATCTGCTCCCAGAAAGTAAAGAAAAAATGTACTCTTGACAGCAACAATATCAATAATACATACTCTCAGATACTCCTTTAATGTCCTAATTATATCAAATGCTAATTTTAAGATAACTGTATCAAATGTCAGCATATTGGTTAGGGTATTACATCGCACAGTAACTCCAAACACAACATAAATCACTCTTAGCAATTGGTAAAAACAAATTCATACTTTGTAGAGTCGATAATATTGCTCAGCCTGCTTTCTACTTTTTCGCACCAAAACTCGAGAATCAGGGCCCATGCCACTGCAACAAAGATCATAAGTGTCAGTCAAGAATATGCCTTGACCACAAGAGAAATAGAGGAAGTAAAAATAAATATATTTAAGCTGGGTCCATCAAACTAAGGAGCTCAGGTAGGGAGAATATGCAGTAAGTCACATTTTGATAGTGAAAGCAAAGTCCTTCCCCGCGTATTTTATAAAGTATGTTAAGCTGACTCCGTCTAACTGCCAAGCGAAGATACGTAAGATGTGGCTATTACTGAACCTGATGCTGCTTGTTATAAATAATACTGAGTTTGGATAACTAACTGAACTTGCCCATTCTTTTCGTGGAAATTCTGCTACCGAATTCCATAATCTATCAATTGTATGCGTGATTCACTGGGTCAAATGTGAATAAATATCCAAGAGCCCCACCTCAATTTTCTGTATAGTTGCACACAAAAACTTATTCTATTGAAATGAACCTCTAGTTATTTCATGGTTGACCTTACACATGTGACAGAAGAAACCATGAACTAGGTCAATCAACTAAACTAACAGAAGAGCTCACCCACCACGAAGGATGGCCATTCACAATCTGAAGACAGTTTTACATACAACTCTAGCCATGTTCACCACACATCCTTGTATCCTGGAATGTGACGAGGATAACTGGGGCCAATAAAAATAAAGGATCTCACCTGTAAACCACTCCAATATTTGGTGTCAAAGTCTGAATCTTTTGCACCTGAATTACACATATAAAGGAGAGGGAAATGTTAAAGCACATAGTCATATAGAACGAAAAAGTAAGTAATTTATTGAAATTGCCATGTATTCCAAAACAAACCAGTAGTCACAGAGCTTACTACTAATAGGGAAACAAGAAAACAGGAAACAAGATCCAGAGTGCTACAGTACAGAGGAGAAGCATTTAAGACCAACAACCATGACCTTGAATGAACTTATTGATGTAGTGTAACTTATGACGGTATTTGAGATATTTGGAGACTTACTCTCCATAGCACAAAACTGAACACTACTATCATCTTTGTACAACCTTAACTTCTAAGCAAATTCCTATTGACTGATTACTAGAAACAAGTAAAAAACTATAAATCTTACAATCTAGATGAAGCCATAAAGATGTCACAACCAGGGATTTATGAACAAGTACAATCAATCATCACTCACAAGTAGACTGCGAAGGATGACTCTAAAGAGAAATACTTACGGATGTTTCATCAACCAGGATGGATGGTAGTTTCTTCTCAGTTGCAATTACAACACCATTAGCAGCTGCAATCATCCAATTATAAATGTAAAAATCACTACAAGAACTAGAAATTTACTGTCAAATGAAAAGGAAAGCACAATTATCCAACTTGATTAGAAGGAACCCTTTTTATGATATATAGAATGACTATAGTAGGTCGTAGGATACGTCAATCGCATTACAAATATATTCTTGACTAGATGAAAGGCCTCAGCACAGGATCAGATAGCATCATCTATATTGCAAAACCCATTGAGATCCAAATCAATTATGATAGGTAAAACGGATAAGATCTAATTTGAAATAACCAAGAGCTACCATCTCCGGCATGCTCTAAGTAAAATTTATTTATGGATTTGTGACTTAATACTAACCAACATAATGACTGGCAGATTCTTTGGCTTTATGTCAATAGACTCAATACTGCCAAGATGTCAGAAATTGGACATTGCTAGTTAACCTTACACTCAAGTACCTATACACAAAAAAGATGGCACTTATAATAACTTGGGTTACCTTTAATCCCCAGTGATGTTTGACCCGATCCAACTGCTGTCAAGGCATGTTCAATCTGAACCAGCTTTCCAGATGGACTATGTCACAACAAACCATCATAAGAGAAATTGCAGTCAAAAGAAGAAAAGGTATATATAGATTGATATACATCCCATAACTCCCTACCTGAAAGTGGTAAGTGAGAAAGAGTATTGACTATCACCCATTGGATTAAATGCTAATCTTCAATAGAGACCCTGAAAATTAACAAGCCAAGGGAAGGCGCTGTTAGAGATTAGAAGTCATTGACTTAATTCTGGGAATGTCCTATTTACCTTAGTTGTTAAAGAATCACTTTGAATCATGAACACAAACCTACCAAAACTGCCAAGGACAAGAATCAATAGCCAAAACTCTTTCTTGACAGAAAAACATTTCGTTCTTTCCTAATTCTAGCTCTACATCTTGTTTTTTCCAAATATACAGTATCTAGGCCAGCTTGCATACACCGCAACATATCACAAGGCCACCTGCTATAGCCTATCACAGATCTTTAACCAACAAGGAACTGATTTTTCTCCTTTTTATTTTTAAATTTATAAGGAACCACTGAGGAAGTTGATGGCCGAACGCCAGCAACAAACATGGGTCAAATACCTAATTCACTGTCTACTAGTCTACCAGTGTAGTGGAACAGTGCTGGAAGTTTAATATTCCTCATTTTTCTAAGGTATATAATCATAAATGCTTTTAGGGGAAAAAAGATGGAGACCCGGAAAAGATCAAAAAGCTTTGTTATATAAATTACCAATCTAAGTCAAGAAAAAAATGCAGAAATTAAATGATGGAGGTTGGAGTAGGGAACACGAAACCCCACCACATTTCTCTCTATCCTTCTCTTTACCATTTTATAGGGGAAACAAAAAACACTAGAAAACACAACAAAAATCCAACTTCCCTATTTCCTCGATGGAGCTCAAACAAGGTGCTAATAAAGTACAATCAAGGATTCATTATCTGAAACAAATCAGCAAATCTAAGAATGTCAACAATCGAAAATCCACGAACACACAATGCCAAGTTCACAACAACAGCATCTGATTCACAATTTTAGCCAAAAATAGGATAACATATGATTAGACTTCAGCTCAAATTAACTTAAAAGAGATGCAGAATTTAAAAGATGGAGATAGGAATACTGCGTAGGGAGCTCAAAACCCCACAATGCTTCCTCTTTCTCCTTCTATTTACCATTTTATGGGGAAAATGAAAAACCCTAGAAAACGAAACAAAAATCCAACTTCCCTAGTTTCTCCAGTAGCTCCAAACGAGGTACTAAACAAAGTACAATCACGAATTTCTTATTTAGAAGCAAATCCGCAATGCTAAGTTCATAACAACAGCGATAATAAGACAAAGTATGCTAACAATCAAGTTCAAATTAATTTCAGTGACATGTAAGAGATTTTAACGGCGAGAATACAAAGCTCGAAATTACGAAACATACAAGAGAGAGAGAGAGAGGGATCACCGGATTCCGGCAGTAAACCAAACGGATTCCGACGAGGAGCACCGGCGAACGAGCAGAAAAGTTTTTCGAAGCGAAAAAAATAGGGAAGCGGAAAGTAGGCTTTGGGCTACAATGGTCGGACTCAGCCCTTTCTACTACTTCTTCTTGGGGAAAAAGAAATTTAATTTTTTCAATAAATTATCAATAAAATAAAATCTTTTATTAACCAAAAAAAAAAAACCCCCTTTTTTGTTTTGTTCCTTTAAAATGCTCGGGTTTAATTTGTTCGCACCTCGATATATTTATCATTTTTCGTTAACATATTTATAATTTACTTAATTAAAAATACTATAGTACTGATTTCTTTTTTTCTATCCAAATCGAAAAAAAAAAAAATTCCTCCGTTACTTAGTCATAAAATAGGTAACAGATTCGATCTAAATAGATGAAGAATTGAGTGTTTTTAAATTAGGGTGGATTTGGGTGCGTAAAAAAATAAATGAGAAGATTTTTTTAAGCCACGTGGCATTTTGGAAATTCAAAACCAATTTTAAGATAATTTTAAAAAAAATCAATTTGTTAACGAAAAGGGCAAATCTACACCATACCGTTTGTTATATGACGAGGGTATATATGCACTATTTGTTAGACGACAAAGATATATATGCATCACTTTTTAAATGAGGAGTACAAAAACGAGGGGTATATTTGTTCCATTTGTCCTACTTGTATTCGTTATTCTCTCTGTTTTAATATATATAACTTATTTTTTTAAGTCAGTTCCAAAAAAATATATATATATATATATATCTTTATATTTAGCAATAACTTAACATTAAAATATTCATTTTATCCTTAATATAATGACTTGTAATCACACAATCATCTTTCACTTATTTTAAATCACACGTTTCAAAAAAAAATTACTTTTTAAAAATCCATATCAGATCAAATTGTATCATATAAAATAAAACGAAGAAGATAGTATTTTTTGCTGTTACATATATAGACAACTTTTTTTGTATATAAAATTTAAGTAGATAAATTTTCATCAATATACATGATATATAGGAGATATGTATTGAGATACATAAATCTCTATGTGCAATCTCAAGTTTTCAATTTGAAAATTAGCTTAAATTTGTTTCAAATATCTTCAAAATTATAATATCAAAATTTCTTTAAAATGTTTATTATGAAATCAAATATCACAAATCATAAATACATAGACATAAAATTCAAATCAAGCTTCAATAAGTTTTAATTGATTTTCAGATTCTTTTACACGAATATTTAGACTCTAGATATCAAGTTCATGTAGAAATAAAAAAATTTGTTGCTATAGCGAAGTTGTTATTTCTTCTCATTTAGTAGATTAATCAATATTTATACGCTGATTTTTCTTTATCGCAAACAACAATAAAAAGAAGAAATTTAACTACTTCTTGTCATTCAGTGGAACGATCGATATTTATACATTGACTTTTCTATATTTGTTATGTCTTCTTTACTCTTATATTTTTATTTTTTAAATTGCTTTGATATGCATTACTCAAATAACAAATCCTTTGCAGATAATCTATCCATCTTCACGAGATAGGAAAAAACACTCATATTTTTCAAATTGCTTTGATATACATTACTCAAATTGTGAATCTTTTGAAGACAATCTATCCATCTCCACGAGATAGAAAAAAACACTCATATGTATAAAAAAAGTTCATAATACACAAACAACTTAAAAATTGCAAAAAGCCTCTATAAAACCAAATTATATATAATAATAAAGTAATAGTAATTTTAGAAGGAATTAAATGCCTTTGATTATTGCTAAAATGGTGACTTTAATTGGCAATTAAATTCTTCCACTTCTACATAGCAAGTCCCATTTGTATATCCACACAAAATCCTGCTCATGAAACATAATTATATTAGTAAAAAAAAAAAGGTAAGATAGACTAACGGTGTAAAGAATTTTTATTTTATTAATAATTCATCGTTATAATAATATTTTATTTTAGATTACTATATTTGACTTGTTAGGACAATTTAATTATTGTTATAAACGATCAACTTAATTTGATAGTGCAAAACCTCCTTACAATATGATGATCTGTAATCTTGAAATAAGACAATTTAATTACTACAACAAATAAACATCACTTTAATGGTGTAAAAATTTCTTATAAATAAATATACAACTTATTTAGTTAAATACACATATGTATGACTATCAAAATAAAATTTAAAGTTATATACACAATCAATATTTGAATAAATGATTTCAAATTTAGTAATCAATGAATTATCTCGTATTCGAATTCATAATGTTCAAATCTCTACATTATGACGAAGTCCAAAAGGGAAAAAAAAACCCACCATGAGGTTCAAAAATTTAGAAGTGACTCAAAGAAGTTGAACCAAAACGAACAATACCTTGACAATTAATCTGGTCTAATCCATAACATGAAGTTAAGTTTATACATCGAGTATTATATAAACTCCATATATTCCTTTTTTTCTTTTTGGTTTTCCATTCAATATTCAATATCTGCTTTATGATTCGACTAATTCAAATTCTCGTAAGGAAGTTTTCCTTTACTTTGGTGGTAAGGCGCTCTTTATCAAAAGCGACTTGCATACCTAAGACTTGAATTCGAGACCTTTGATACTTAAAGATGACAGAGTACTTACCACTTCACCACAATTCTAGAATTAATTGTTTATAGTTGCAAATTGAACATAGATGACTATTACATAACCTTTGGTGATAATTTCTTCTATACCTTGACAATATTATCGGAAGCAACTCGATGCAAAACGCATCTTACATTCACACAAAATTCAGAAACCCCAAGGAGCATGTCCTAATACAAACATTAGTGATTAATTTCACGGTTTAAACCATGACATAGTATATACTATGTCATCATTATTGATAATTCCTTTTATACCTTGACAATATTATCAGAAGCAACTCGATGCAGAAAGCATCTTACACTCACTCAGAATTCAGAAACCCTAAGGAGTATGTCCAAATACAAAGGTTAGGGATTACTTTCACGATTTAAACCATGACATAATATATACTATGTCATCATTATTGATAATTCCTTCTATACCTTGACAATATTATCAAAAGTAACTCGATGCAGAAAACATCTTACACTCACATAAAATTCAAAAACCCCAAGGAATATGTCCTAATATAAACCTTAGTGATTATTTTCACGGTTTAAACCATGACATAATATAGACTATGTCATTATTGTTGTTATTACACACATACACACACAAAAAACTTAATTGCATGCCATGAAGAAAATATTTATTTGAGGATACCAATTATGCATGCAACACATATATTTTAATGAAAAATATAGAACAATCTGACAAAGAAATTTAAATGTGATGCCCCACAAGATCTAATATAGACAGTAAGCAATCTTGTAAAGATGCCAAAGGACAATTTAAACATTATAATGCAGAAGCAAAATTTCAAAATTTGCCCTTCAATAAGATGATTTTTTAAGTGCTCATTAATAGTGGCGGAATCAAGATTATCATTGAGAGGGTTCAAAATCTGAAAAAGTAGCCACACAAACTAGTCAAAGGGGGTTCGACATCTACTATATACATATTAAAATTTATTTTAATCATATATAAATAGTATAATTTTTCATCGAAGAGAGTTTGGATAAACCCGCTGATAAAAGGGTAGCTCCGCCCCTTCTCATTAATGTGAGATTCATTTAATAATATGATTAGTGAAACATTAATTGTTTTAGTATCTATATGGTTTCTCGTACATGAAAAATATCCCCAATAATGATGAAAATCCAATGAAAAGGACTTATGGGGTTCACATGAACCTTTGATCGAAAATTTATATTATGTATATAAATATTCAATGATTAGTTTGGCGATAAATTTTTTTTAAAATATATAATGGTAGTATACGCAAAGAAAGGGAAAACGAGGAAAGAGATTAATTACAAGGTGGAGAATCGAATATTCATCAACACGGTGAAAGTTCAGGTAACTAACCAATCGATGATCTACTAAGAGTTTCATAAATAACATGTTATAGCAAATTAAAATGTAATCAAATATAATATTGTTAGAATAAATTAGATGAAATTTTATATATACTCCGTACATCTTGTTGTCCGTCCCATTTTATGACATTATTTCATTATTAGTTTGTTTCAAAAAGATTATTCGATTTCTAAATGTGAAAGTAATTATCTTAAACTTTGTATTTTAATCGACGAACTTTTATAGTTACACAAATGTATGTTATGTTGACATGTTTAAGACAGCAAGTTACACAAAATTTTATTATCTATTTAGAGATACTCTGATAAAAGATGTAAAATTATGTAATACGGTAAATGATTATGTGTAGCAATACCAATAAAGGTTGTGGTGGGTGATAAGTTTATTTTTAACTGAAAGTTTCAGATTCGAGCACTAGAAAAGGGAGTCGCCTTTGGTATAGTTTTCTACTTTTAAAGAAGAATTTTACTGCACGAATCCGAATTAATCAAACTTTATCATAAAAATTAAATAGAATGTACTAAATATTTAGGAATTGCTACTACAGACAGCTTTATTCATGACAGAAAGTGAGGAAATTAAAGGTCTAAAATTTTTTACCTTAATTTGAGCTTTTTTCATACTTCACATGTGTCAAATTCTTTTGCTTTTTCTGTTTAATTTTGTCATGTTTTAAGTTTTGGAAGATTCTTCGTCAATGATTGTGGTGGAACGAATATCATCCTTTCATCAATAACTAGAGATTTCAAGTTCGAATGTCATGAAAATAATTGAAAAATATCCTGACATAAAATGCTTTCCGTTTAACGAACCACCTTACACGATGCAAATTCATATTTGTCAAACTCAAATACAGATACTGAATACTTAATGATAATTTTTTTTAGGGTTTGGGTTTTGTTACTTTGTTAGTGAAATTAAGTATCTACTTTTCTCCCATCTAGTTTTAGTTTAATTTCTTATCATCATTTGGAGATTGAAAAACCTAATTCAATCGGAGATGGATTCAAGATTTTCAGTTTATGAGTTTTAGATTATAATTTCGTTTTATGTAGTGAATTCTAGATAAATTATTTAGTAATTAAATATTTTTTTTAACAATTATATAGAAGTAGTAAAAGCATTGTGAAGATTTTACCATTTTGTGATCAAGAAAATGAGAGGAATCCTGCCGAACTTGAATCATCATGATCTCTCTTACTAGGGCTATTGGCCAACTTCTTGTATTTTTTCTTATAAGCAATGCCACGTGCCTTAGCTTGACACTCTTTCACTTCCCTGAGATAAACACGAATTCCCGCGCTCGCAAATGGGTTCGTCTCACTTGACCCCCCGTTCTCTTCATAGGCAGCCCTAAGTCTGCCTATGAGAGCATCTAGGCTTCCCCAGGCTTGTCTTAAAGGACAAGTGCAGGGAGCTGGTGGGTCAGGTTGTCCATAGAACATACAACCCTGTAAGTGAACCTTGGTCTTTCCGAACTGGTCTAGGTACCGGAGGAACTCTAAGACATGGTTGCTATTGCAAAGAGGTAGTGGGATTGGTGGTCTTTGATTCTTCAAGTAGTGGTTGAAGGTATTCCAGTCTCGCCTTTTCTGAGACTCGTATCGACTAGGTGGTTGATCACGACTAGGAGATCTTGACGATCCCGCAACCAAATCTTTGCCCCTAATATCACTACTTGACATGGCTAGAGGAATTTGAAAAGAAAGAAATAGATCAAATTTGTGTTAAGTGTAATTGAGTGACACACAATAAAGGTTGAAGGAAAAAATAAGGTGAAAAAATGGGAGGGATGATGAAATTGTTGAAATCACATCAATTGGACCAATTGAGATGATGACAAAGAATCAATGGGCCACATGAGTTGCTTTCTAGCTGCTCCTTTTTCTTCATACATTGTAATTAGCCCATTTTTTAATTTGGCTAAGTTACATATTTGATCAATACATCGGCGCAAGTCTGATGCACTAAAACTCTCGTTATGAGTAGGGTCCGGGGAAGAGTCCGACTACAAAGACTACTTTGTATTTCTGTAGAGGTTGTTTCCAAGCCTTGAACTCGTGACCTCCAAGTCACATGAGGTCACGATTCAAGAAATATATACATCAAAATATTTACATTTGCTAATTAAATACATATATTGTTTTGTACTAAAGTGTCTGTGTGTGTATATATATACACACAAATAATATATATAGTATTGTTTTCCCTAATTTATTTTTTTGTAAAATTGTTTAAACATTACCACTAAGTCATTAACTATACGTTTTAGACTAATCTACAATTATTGTTATGTAAGTTTGTCAACATTATCTACTAATCACTAGTTGTCAAAAAATGTGATCTTGATTAGTATCTTCAAATTTTATGATAAAAGGAACAATGATTTATTGTTAATCCCATTATATTACTCTTAGTTGTATTTCTATTCTAGTAATCGTTGTACTCTAACGGATAGAGTTTTTTATATGGCATATTGAGAGCCACGAAGCCAAACAAATATCCCCTAATATTATCTAGTAGGTCCAGAATCTCTAACTGCGCGAATCGAATCAAAGCATTCTCCAATAAGGGCATCATGAAATATACGTAGCACGGTAACAGTATCTCTCCTCGGTCTATGTTCTCAGTTGTGGGTGGGTCGAAAATGCTCGATTTATCAAAGTGAAATTTCTCAACCTGAATTTAAATTAATCAAACCTCAAAATAAATATCGAACAGTTAAGGGAAGAATATCATTTTTAACTAGTGCAAACAAAAAGTAAAAAAATAATACTAAAAATGGTGCTAACGTTTTTCACAACAATTGTACAATTGTTTGACTATTTTTTTTTATAAAAAATGTTTAATTAAAATAATGGAAGACTAAATATTTGAAGACCAATTAGTCTTCTTAATAAAATTTTTGACTTGATTAGTGGAAGGTTTAAATATGATATAAATAATAAATAATTCAAATTATGATAAGATGAACAAGATTCTTTAACTCCTATTCTGAGAAATCTCACATTCCCACCCAACTCCTTTAATGGACTCTATGACGATATAAATATGAACTAATCAACGTATAGAAAAATATGAAACAAAAAATATAATCAATCTACCTTGAACAAAAATTCAGGATTTCAATATTACTGATTCTGAATTTAAGTTATAAGTTTAATTTCGATGATAGTGTATTTTTTTTAAAATATATAATATAATTCAGATAAAATTTATTGAATTTTGTCAAACTCGTTTAATACCTATAAGTATCTCCTATTGCTTTTTTGGATGTCCTTTTCAGATGTAGATGTTGAGTTTCTTTCCTAGAATTGGAGCTTCTGTTCAGGTTTATGGGAGCAAGATTCTTGATATTTATATTTTTTTTAATTATTATTTTTTATGTGATATTTTTTAAAAATATTCGATTTGCTCGAAAAAAAAATTAATTTTTTAAATTTTAATTTTTTTTGTTGATACGATTTTATAGAAACATACATGGTATGACATATTTAAGATTATAACTTTCAGAATTTATTATTATTTTTCTTCAAATCGGTTTACTTTAGATCAATTACGATTACATAAGTTGAGATAAAGAAAATATGTGGTTCGTCTAAGCGTGAACATGAATCTTCTTTAGTTCAAACCTTGTCTATAGGTATGACTTTATTTTGGTTGTGTTTTTTAAAGTTTATTTTTTGAGGAAAAGTCAGAAGTCATAGTAAATACTGCGAAAAAAGAAAAAAAAAATTCAATTGAACGGGGGAGGGGGATTACATATATATACAAAAAAATAAAAGATTTACAAAAAAAAGTAGCTCATGTTTTATTTACATAAAAAATAGTCTCAAATCAACGAAACTATAGAATATAGTTATAGAAAGTATACACTGCTATACAATTTATATTACTTATACATGAGCTATACACTGAAAATACATTATGATACACAAATATACAGACTATACAACAAGGATTGAATGCCCAAAATTGTAACAAATAGTCAAAGGTTAGCCAGATGACTATTTTTTCGTAATTTAAAAAGTGGACTATTTTTTTGTGTAAATAATTTTTCTCAGTGACTTGTACGTGAATATAATTATCCCTAAATTGGGGGGGGGGGGGGGGGGGAAACCCACACCTGAAAGGTCTTTGTTTTTTTTTTTGGCTTTTTTTAAAAGACAAA
>JBCEWC010000685.1:0-51253 GCA_038996855.1 Solanum aculeatissimum | reverse complement strand
TTTTTAGTAATTTCAGAAAAAATTGATATATATTGAGATTATGCATGTAAAGTATGAGATTTCTATAATTTGCCCTAAAAGTAAACAGTGGATTCGCTAATTATTTGAGTAAAGATCCCATTCATTAATCTGCTCGACAAGAGAACAATATTATAGCACAAGTAAATATGCAAGCTAGATTAGATGCTATCGTCACAAAAGAATAAGTAGATTACGATTATAAACATCGAAATTTTGTAGGACCTACAAGATAAGTCATATTTCAGTTAGGTTTTTTAGAGATTACTTTATTCTAAAATCTAGCCTCTCAAATATCCCATAAATATTTGGGTATTCATAAAGAGATCAAAATAGGATTCAAGGAAATCAAAATCATCTTACGTTCGAGAAATACGACACTAACGACCCTCAAATCATAGATAAATATAAGGAGAAATGAATCAAGAGAGGAACAAATTTGTACCCACATTATTTATCAATTAAATTATGTTTCTTCATATTTTATTTGTAATTGCAATTTATTTTCTATCATATTAAAATATGTTGCAAACAACAATGTATAATTTAATCGAATATCTGAATATAAGATAAAACAATCCTATCCAATACCTACTCCTTTCCTTCAATCAAAACTAACAACAAATCTCTAGATCCGAAGCAACTAAAAATCAGTCGATTCCTTGTGGGAATTGTTCGAGTTTAAAGTAGGTTGTAGTACTAATTTGCAATTCCCCTTTGGTTGATAGAGAAGCTGATGTACTTGAATTGCTTTATTTTTAGTGCAAGCGTGCACTTCATCACCTTGGGATCGCCAAACATTACTTTTTCTTTTTTCTTCTCTTCTTTAAAAAAGAGAATTACTTTGATACTTTGGAGGTGTTTGCAACAATCTTACCTCTTTTTCCTTTATCAAACTTCAAACCAAAGCCCCCTCTTTTCTTTCTTAGTCATATATAGTTTGAGAGAAATTTTCGTATATACACACTCAAAAATATCTTAGATAGTTTGGGTAATTATATTACCTAACTGTAATTATAATAACGTTTGTATAATTCACGCAATATTTGTATATGTTTGTATAATTTGCTATACAATTCGCAGTTCTTGTATAACGTTTGTATATTTCACTATATAATTCATGCACAATGTTTGTATAATTTGCTATACAATTCACAGTGTTTGTATATTTCGGTATACAATTTGATTCGCACAAAACTTTTGTATAATCGCACATAAAGTTTTTATAAATCGCGCGAATTATACGAAATTCAAATTGTAATTACAACTAGATATTTGTCGCGAGCCATAATTAATTCAAACTATAGTTACGTGAACTAATTAACTAGTATATATATATTTTATCTGCATAATTTTTTCTAAAAAAAAATAGGAAGCTGTGAAAAATGAACTCACATTTATTTTTTGACAGACTCTTGTTGATATCACTAAGACTATAAATCATGGTGGTGTTCGTAGCATTACGTTGAGTCATCAAAGCTTTTCTGATAAAATTGCGGTACCTCACTACGTGATCAAAATTTACATCTGGATTACATGAATTCGATAACTTATTTTGTTCAGTAAATATCTACAAATTATATAAATTGTAAATGTGGTTATTGTCATATGTTAATTAGTAGTCATTATCAGAATTTATTCACTAAACCCTAATAAACCCTTCACTTAATTAATGCATGAGGAAATGGAATGACCGTTCAGTATGTGAAATATATTGAATGATTGTGTGCTCGTCTGACATGGTGGGCGCTGAATTATGAACAGTGATTGCAAAACCTAATAAAATTATGTTTCTTCATATTTTATTTGTGATTGCAATTTATTTTCTATCACATTAAAATTTGTCGCAAACAATCAAATCTTGATATAAAATTTTTAAAAATCCAGCTTTTTGGAGAATTTGAGATTTCATCTAATAATCTAAAATCAAGAGATGAAATCACATGATCAAACACTGATTTCATCTAATAATTTTAAATCACGAGATAAAATCATATGTACGGACACCTACTTTTTATCTCAAATTGGTCAAATGCAATATAAGATCTTTTTTATTAAGCTTCAAATAAATGTGCAAGTTTTCTCGTATATAGTATATACGGCCCAAGTGGTTATTATTGAATAAAACTTGTGCATAGAGGTTGAGAATTATAACACGTTGCATGCATTTGGTGAATTATATTTTTTGGTAGAATATAAATTATTCATATACTTTAGAATTTTGATACATAAAAATGTGTCTAAGAATTAATTTGATACAGACAAAACATGATAATATATGATGTGATTTCATCATCATCTTACCTCCACTTAAAAGTGAGATCGATGGGGCTTGTGATCAATCATTTTGGCACATATAATTTTACACACACACACACAGTGTATTTACTTTTTCTGGCTAAGCATATAGAGATATTGATTAGATAATGGTAATCAATATCTAACAAATAATGGTAGACTAATAATTATTCGATGTTTATAAATTCTTACAACGATTTTATTATATTTTCACTCAATAGTATTATAATTATTAAGTTTATCGTTAGAAATTTATGAATATTTTATAAATTTATAAATATATCTATTAGATTTTCGAGGCTTCCACCCTTGCATATAATACTTTCTCCATTCATGTTTATTTGTCTTATAAGAACATTAGATTTTGCATATTTACTTTTCCACTTTAGTATATCATCAAGATAGACATAATTCTTTTTTGAATTCAGTGATGGACAAATTTTATAACTAAACAACAAATTAAAATATATCGGTAATTCTATTTAGCAACAAAATTTTGTTAGCTACAAGTAAAATAGAGTTGAATTAGTGATGAAATTCGTAGTTGATTCTATTTTTTTTAGCAGTGGCCCTCGGTGCCAATTATGCATTCCAAATCATCAATAGTATGAATATCATGACAAAATATACATTTCATTTTCTATTTCATAAGAAATATACAAAATTTATTGTGGACAAATAAAAATGAACTAAAAGAATATATGTCATCGTCAAATTAAAGAATATGATGTAATAGATGAATAGTTTTTTTCTTAATCAAATATTTCACATTTGAATTTGTGCAATTAATAAAAAGAATGTCTTCTTATCTTACGCATTATGAAAACTTGAATTAGTCAGACCAGCATAAATTATCTAGCAAAAGATGTTGATTACTAGATAGTAGGATTAGTTAGAAGGGGACAAATTGTATTGGGATGAGCATTAACATTGATTGATAAGACAAGTGTAATAATATATAGGTGCTATTGGAGGATGGCAAAGAGTGTGTCTCTCATGAACTTTAGTTTACATCCATCTACAACGTAGTACTATGTTTTTCTATTTATTGCCATGCATGGTAATAGAAATCGAAGATGGATTTACACTTTTTCCCTTAATTTGTTGTCATTTCACTTTCATCAATTGTACATTTGGTCATTTCAAGATTTAAAAGGAACCTAACAACCTTCCCCTAAATTAAAGAATCTTTTGTTTTAGTCTTCTCCCCTTTCATTTCCTCACTCATTATTATCACTTGGACTTTCAAGATAATCTTTTCAATAATTATGATATCTCGATTGTTTACGCGTAAAACTCTATTAATATATTGTATTCAATGTTTATTGGTGATACGTACTATCATAAATTATAGTTGAAAATAATTCAAGTGGATTCTTTAATGATATTCAAGTCCATTGTTATAACATAATTCTTCGCTGGTCAATAGTATAATAACTCTTGACTTGTGTCCTTCCGAATACAATAGTTCAACAATATTGTATAATTCAAATATAGCTCTGGATTAATTGAAAAGTATTTATTACCTTTTAATTTCATCCAACACATCTATTGAGTAGCTTTATTGTGAAATTTGATCAAATGAGAAGAAATCATGTCATATTAGTATTGTTTGCCTCAGTAGTAATATGAACTTTAGACCGATTCTCTGGCAGAAGTATAAGGTAAAGCTGCTATAATAGACTCTTGTGGTCGAATTCTTTTCCGGACTTTGCGAATAACGAAAATTTTAGTGCACCAAACTTTTTTTTTTATTGACTAATAGGTCACAAGCTAGTGGATAAATTTTATATTTCCAAATATCGAAAATATAATACAAGTAACCTGCTTGTAGAATTAGAATATATATAAATTGAATTTTTAAAAATTGGTTTTGTAGGTCAATGTATTTATGAATTGTAAATATATTACTCCATAAATATTGACAGCCACGAGTGCAATGATTAATTTAGCATTATGTAAATCATATTTGGACATAAAGTTGGCCACTTTTGGGGTCTCCTTCTCAATCTAACACATATCTTCTATAAATACAAAAATAATAATAATAATAATTAATAATGATAATGAACGACTTGGAAGTATGCACTTATGCACATCATTAAAAATTCTACCTATCTTTCTTTTATCATGATAGAATCCTTTTATGGATCTCACATCTATTAGTTATTTTTTTTAATCATATTAAATCTTCAAGGTAAATAATCTCATGTTGATTAAAAAATATAAAACAATAACAATAACAACAAACGCAGTGAAACCTCACAAGTAGAATCTGCGGAGGGTAAAACATACGCAAATCTTATCACTACCTAGCTCATAAAGATAGAGAGGTTATTTCCGAAAGAACTTCATTTGAAAAATATCATCCCAAAAACAGAAAGTACTAGATATCAAACAAAATGACTTTACGAGAATAGATCATAATAGAGTTCAAATCCGTAAAAAGTAAGAAAGGAAAAAGAAAAAAGAAGAAGTCATTTTAGTAAATTTAGATTATTCTAAAATATTTAACGTTAAAGAGAAATAAAAATTAGTACTTACTAATCCTTCCTTTTTAAAATCTATTTTTATTGCTCCAATTAATGGGTAGTTGGGATATTTAAGAAGTAACAACTAGAAAAGATGGCTTGGACAAAACTCATAATTAGAATTTAGAGATTTTACTTAAATGTTATTATGAATGAGTGTGCAACAACCAAGATATAGACGTGATGGAGGAATATTTAAAGATGATTTTAATGCTTATAAAGTTCCCAATTTTTCCATCTAATAAGATTTTGATTAATTTCAAAATAAATTAAGCAAACATTATGTAAAAGTTCATTAATTTACAATTAATTGTTGACAATTTGTGATGATAGCAAAATCGTGTAACACTATATAGTATTTCTTTTAGGCAAGGTAAAGTAAATGGGGCTAGAAATTAAATTACTGATATTTTGAAATTATCTTCAAATTTCGCCGTTTTTATATTTTGTATGTGCACCAAATAAATCTGCTCTTACGTAATATTTATAATAAATCATATAAGAAATATAAATTGCACCAAACAAATAGGTATAATGAGACTGAAAAAGTATTAATAGAAGAAATTAATCTCTGATCTTTCTGATAAGATACCAGTTGATGTATAAGCTCAGTCATTCTTACGAGTAATGTAAGATTATCTTGATTGTGCTTTCTCCTTTCTATTTTGAGTCTTCTATTTTCTTAATTAATGTTTTTTTTTGTAACAAGGAGAATCCACAATCGCTATTATTTGAATGCGCACAGGGTAAATATTTGATCCTATGCAATAGCTCGCAAACTACATAGGAGAGATAACTCGCACTAGATACGGCCAGTGCGACGAGCTCGACCTAGAAGACAAACCCTTATTTTGCTGACAAGAAATTTCGGACTTGAGACATTCAACATGAAAGGCTCAAACCCAAACTTGATGCATTAACTCAATCATTCTTTCGAGTAGTATTAGATTATCTTGATTGTGTTTTCTCCTTTCTATTTTGAGTCTTCTATTTTCTTAATTAATATTTTTTTTTGTAACAAGGAAATCCACAATTGCTATCCTTTGAATGTGCATAGGGTAAACACTTGTTCCTATACAATAGCTTGCAAACTACTACTAGGTACGGCCGGTGCGACGAGCTCGATCTAGAAGACAAATCTATATTTCACTGATAAAAAATTTTAAACTTGAGACCTTCCACATGAAAATCTCAAACTCAAACCTGATGCATTAACTCAGTCATTCTTTCGAGTTCTATTAGATTATCTTGATTTTGCTTTCTCCTTTTTTTTCCTCTTCCTTTCCCCACCTTCAAAATAGAAATTTATTTTAATGAAATTTCAAAAGGGAGATAATGTTTGGGGAAAAAAGAAAAAGAAAGACAATGTTGGAGATTAAGGTAACATAATTAAATAGTATGCAGACTGTTATGCCAAAAGGAATGTCTAGCTTAATATGGCACATTGCTTCAACTTTAAGATTCATTTTTTGTTTAATCTATTCACACTCACCATTCTTTTATTATTTATTTATATACAGCCTTTAAATATATTCAAGATAAAATAAATACAAGATATTTTAATCATTTATTTTCTAAGTAATTTTGCTGGGGTAAATTTATTACAAATAAGACATAACAACAAAATCCATACCTACTGTTATTTCACTTTAATACTTGAAGTAATTGAGGCATGCTATAAAAAAATCTAATAAATAAAAGGTTTAAATTATGTCCCGTCAACTATAGTTTTGTAACTCATTTTTATAAATCATAATAATCAAATTAATGTGAATTTACATTTAACAAATTTTTTTAACATATAAGCCCTAGCCCCTTTCTAATATTCAAAAGTAAATATATATCGTTTTGGAATTGTAATCTCTTAATATTGAGTTGTCTACTTCGAAAATAAATACTTTCTGCGTCTGTCTTTACTTGTCCCTTATTGACTTGACACGAGAATTAAAAAGTTAAAAATGACCCTTTGAGTATAATAAGTATAATATATTTTGAGAAATGTAATTAGGAAATGGTCCTAATTAATGATAAAATAAATTAGGAATAACATGTAAATTATTTCTTGATTTTATAAAATGAACAAGTATTATTAGATATTTCGAAATATTGAAGTATTTTAAAAAAGAAAGAGAGAGCGAGGACGCAGATTATTTTTTGAAGAATATTAAAGCTTTTAAAATATTTTGAAATTTAAATACACAGTGAGAGAACAAGACTATTCAATAAATTTCTCTGTTTCCAATTAAGAGGTGTAACTTGTGGCTGGGGCTAGGCAGATCATGAAGGGCAAGTTTTTTTGTTTTTTTTTTTAAGAAAATAAAATCTCTTTTTAGGCTAAGACACATATATTTTGCTCTTTTTAAAGAGATTCAAGTTTAATGCAATAAAAAATTTCATCGATCAACAGTAATATTCTTGATTATCTGCTCGAGGATACAATAACTTAATTGCAAAGTATAACTCAACAACTCTGAAAAAGAGTTGAGTTCAAAGCTCCTAAAAAGAACACTTTCCTTCAATTAATAAGAACTCTTTTTTTGACTAACTTTTATGCACTCTTTATTTTCTTGTGTATCAAAATAAAGGAAAATCATCACTATTTATACATGAGGAAATCTTTTATGTACTCTCTCTGTCCCTCTTTACTTGACCCCTATTGACTTGACACAGGGATTAAGAAATAGTAAATGATAGGAGTAATTTTACCAAAACACCCTTTGAATATAATTAATACAATGTATTGAAAAATATAAATAGAGAAATAACTATAATTAATGACAAGGATAAATTAGGAACTAAGTGTAAAATTATCTCTTAATTTCATAAACTAGACAAATATTATTGGATATCCTAAAATAGTATAGGAGCCAAGTAAATATGAACGAAGGGAATAATAAATAGCAAGATAATGGATAATAAATAAAGAAAATAATAACCTAAAAATTACATAGATTATAAGTAATAATGAGGAAATAAAAAGTGAAATAAAAGAATTTTTGAATGAAAATTTTATGATTATGGCTGACCATATCCAGCCATTTTATCATTAAATATAATGGCAATAAAATGGCATCAAATGCCATCAACTTACCAACGTACAAGAGGGAGTAATTCACAAATGAGTGCAACAATCAACACATAAGAAAGACAGAATTTTTTACATCTAAATTACAATCACAAATAAAATATAAATAAATATAATTTTATTAATAAATAATATGGATACAAATTTATTCTTTCCTTGATTCTTCTCTCATAAATTTTTTCCATAATTCGAGGATCGTTAGTGATGTATCTCTCGAACTACGATGATTTGGACTTGATCTCTATGAAAGGATTTGTACATATCTTCTTGAAGTATTTGATAATCAAGAAGAATATGATATATTTTGATCTCTTTATGAATATTCCAAAAGTTTGTGGGATTTTTGAGATTTTGATCTCTTTAAAAGAATATGTAATAATCTTTATATAGACATAAGCTAGGGTTTAGGGTAGATTAACCTCTAAGAAATTTAACTGGAATCCAACACGTCTTAGCTTGTGGAGTCCCATAAAATTTCAGTGTATACAGTGGGGCAGGGTAAAATATATACAGACCTTACCGCTAATTCATAGAAATAGAGAGACCGTTTCCAAGCAAATTAATACCACAGAATATTAATATTAAAATACGAAAATTAACATATTATATTAGGAGTATATTATACTATTAACTTATTAAATTGACGTACGTATTCCTTAAATACGTATTGCCATGTCATCATTGCCAGGTTGGCATTGCGTCCTTGTTGGACCAGCCCACCCCCACGACCCACCCCTCCCCTGTTTTCAAGTTTGATAATCATATAAAGCCCAAAGTGGAACAGAACATAGCATAAAAACACACACACACACAGTGTTCTTCTCTCTCTCTCTTCTTCAGGCGTGTCATCCAAATTACAGTCTCTCATTATGCTTTGTTTTCTCTCTCCCTAAAACCATCATCAGTTATCCATAACTCGTTGTCTCCATTGTCTCTTCTTCTCCTTCATATTATTATTATTATTATTATGTCTGTGTGTATGTGTATGATGATCAATGGCATGAATTCCCCATTACCATCTCTGTTTTCCATCAGCTTTTGACTCTTCTATAACAGACAATAAAGAGATTCCTTCAATCATTTTTCACCCCACTCCTTTCATTTCTCCTGTTTTTCTTGCTCTGTTTTTTCTTCTTCTATAAAAATAGTCATATATGGATAGATATAACTATCAACGAGAGAGGGAAATTTCTCATTCTTCAAACCCATCTTTCTCTTCTACACTTCTTGACGCAATTTACCGTTCAATTGATCAAGGAGACGAGGAAATTGTTCTTTATAAAGAAACAATGCGCAAGAAACAGAGCAACAATATGGAGGATTTCCAGAAGGCTTGTATGATTGAGAAATGGATGGAGCAAAAAGTAAGTGAAAAAGTTGTTGTTAGAAGAAAATCTACAGCTGATTTCGAGAGGAAATCGAGGAATCTGATGAACTCGAGCTCGAGTTCATCAGATTCGAGCTGTGGGGGTGTGTTTTCTTCTTCAGAAACTGAATCATCTACCTATAATAATGTAGTAGTAAATTCATCTGGTTCCTCTTCTTCTTGTTACGGTCTAAGCAGACCCAAACCAATCCGAACCTCCATTTCCGCTCCAAACCCAGAAAAATTCAGCAAAAACCAAGCTAAACAGCTCAAAAATTATGGCGATTTTCGCCATAATCAACTCCATATGGAAAGAGATTTTGTTCCCAAAACCAAAAATGAAACTGGGTTTGTGAAGACGAAATCAAAAGCTTTGAAGATTTACGGAGATTTAAAGAAAGTGAAGCAGCCAATTTCTCCAGGAGGTCGATTAGCAAGTTTCTTAAATTCACTTTTCACTGCTGGAAATACAAAGAAACCCAAAGTTGGTTCTTCAAATTCCGCAAACGCATCGTCCACTTGTTCTTCAGCTTCTTCATTCTCCAGGTCATGTTTAAGCAAAAGCACACCCAAATCCAACAGCAATGGAACCAAACGCTCTGTTAGATTTTACCCAGTAAGTATCATTGTAGACGAAGATTGTCAGCCATGTGGGCACAAAAATCTGTACGAAGAAAAATTACCCAATTCAGAATCTGTAAGAAGCCTCAGAAACTCCATTAACGAAGAGCTCAAATTCCATTCAATGGAGAAAAATCGCCGAGTAGAGGAAGCCGCTAAGGATTTGCTGAGAAATTATCAGAGAAACTCAAATTCCCAAATCAAGAAAATGGAAATTTTTGATGATGAAGAAGAAGATGATGGTGCAAGTTGTGCAAGTTCAGATTTATTTGAACTTGATAATCTTTCTGCCATTGGAATGGATAGTAACAGATATCTTGAAGAATTACCCGTTTATGAAACTACTCATCTTGATACTAATCGAGCCATAGCTAATGGTTTGATTTTGTAATAAATCTATTATTTATCATATTGTTATAACTAATGTAATTGGTTTGATTGGGGGTTTATTTTACACTTGAGAGAAATGAAATTTCTCCTCAAAAAATTCATCTTGTGTATCTGTAAATGTTCTCTTTATCTATGTGTTCCATTTCTCACTTCTTGTTTATCAATTTGCTTCTTTAATTGGTATATAATAATCAACGTCAAGTCAAGCTCAATCGAGTTATATAAAATAATGTCAAGTTAAAGATAAATTTTATCAAACTTGTTTTAGTATTAAGTTGAATATAACAAAACTTTAATAAAGTGTAATTGAGTTTATTTTAATTTTTTTTCAATTTAAAAAAATATATTTTTAATATAATAGTTGTTAAATTCCAAAAATGAAAAAGAGGATTCTTGAGAGATCATGTTCACACGAGAAGAATAAGAGATTAAAGCAATTCTTGAGGATTTCACAAAGGCAGATCCTTGTATTCATCAAAGGGAGGATTTTAGGCTTTTTTTCTTTCTTTTTAACTTTGTTATTCGTGAGCTCGTCTCGATTGTCGATCTCAATTTTCTTTTAAAAATAATAGTAAAATTTTATAAAATAAAAAATAAGACCACATGTATTTTATTTTTTTCAAACTTTATTTGTGAAATTATATTATGTTTTTAGTGTTATTCCATTGCTTTTTTTTTTTCTTGGTTATTGTGGGTACTTATTTTTTGTTTATAAATATCCCCTTCGAATTATCAAGTCAAAAAGCTACTGCTACTTCTTCTACTGATACATTTATTATTTCCTTTATGCATATAACTATATTTTACTGCTAGTAAATGCTACTTTTACTACTAGTTGCATTTAACAATTAATTTTTTTTTTAAAATAATGTCTAAAAATTATTTGTTATTTTTTTTTAAAAAAATTACTCGTATTACTCTAGGAGAGTGTTAATTAATTAAGATATTTGAGAGAAAAATAGATGATAATTTAGGCTAATATAGTTATAATTAAAGTAATTTAATATTTTAAAGGATTGATAATTAGAAGAGGAAATACTAACCATGATGGTAATTAATAAAGCAAAGTAAAAAATGTGGATGATGAAAAAGATAATTGAAGGAAGAAAAAGATGATCAAAGGATCAAAGAGGGATTTGCTCATGGTCTCCAAAAGTTTAGGACATAAAATCTATGGTCAGATTTTTGTTGGGTCACCCTTTACCTATTTTTATTTTTACTTCTTACTCAATATTAATTCAATACTTATTTGATCTCGAGTAATTTAAATTTGCGTAAAAAAATTTATTTTTAGTGTCGTTTGGTGGAGAGTAAATTATTTGAGGATTGACAATTCGAGGATAATACAAAGTTATTCCACCATATATATGAAATAATTTATCTAGTCACTAAGCTATAAATGGTAGGATAACTAATCTCATGATTATCTAATACTCTCTCCGTTCACTTTTACTTATCAATATTTCACTTATTGAGCTATTTTTTCATCCTATTAATATGAGGAAAGACTACAATTTATAATATTTTTCGTATAGTTTTCAACCATCTAAATTTTAGATTTTAAATATTAAATTTAGTTCTTTTAATTTAGTTTTGAAGTTAAGTCAAGTTGACCTCGAAAAACAAAACTATGACAATTAAAAGTGAACAGAGGGAGTACCTCTAACCACACACAAAATAAAATATCACACCTCACACTAAACGACTCCTTACAGCTTGTTTGGATGGTGGTTTGCCGTGATTTTATAAAAGAATCCCAATAAGTGGTAGAGCTAAGATGGTTATTAAGGGGGTTTAAAATATTAAAAGGTAAACAAACGAAGAAATCAAGAAGACTCAATTTCTAATATATATACAAAAATAATTTTAACGGAGAATGAAAGAGTATTTACCGTTTCACGTTTTTATGGTCCCATTTCTACATTGCTTAGCAGTACCTACTTGGATAGAAAAATGATATAGTCCAAGAAATTAATAAATATACTGACAGTAGTGTGTACACAAAGGTCAAACAAAAGGGTCTTTATTTTCAAAGGGAACTGTTTTTCTTCTCACCCCAATATGCCAACAATATAGAATTTTGTTCCTACTGGAACCACACTGATATGATGACCTCCAGTGGAACTCTTAAGAAACTATACCAAAATTATCATATAAAAACTTTATATTATAATTATTAATATTTACAATAATGTGTGGTTGTCCACATATAGAGATGAAACATTAATAAGTTGAGGCCCCTCATTTTGGAATCCTAAGTTGCTTAATAACTATACTTTATAAAATGTGCATTTAGGGTTTGTTTAATTATTTTTGAAACAAGTTAACAATGAATTGTAATAGAGATATTTTAGTAATATAAATAATGCAATGCAGGAATTATTTTTTAGTAGTTATTTTATATGAATGTTACAAATTAGTGGAGTGTATAATGTATTAATTTATAATTTGTATTTATTATTTTATCAAACTAAATAAGCGCTTGTTTTAATGTTAAGAATGAAAGTTTTATTATTTTAGCATTTTTAATCTATGGGTATAATTGTTTTTTTTTCTTTTTAAAATTTCACATTCTATTTCATAGAATACTATATTTTTTATTTCGATTTATGTAATATTGATAGAATTTTTAAAATATATTTTAAAATTTTTAAAGTTATTTTTAAATACATGTTACTTTCATTGTCTTATTATATTTGACACTGATAAAATTTCAAGAGTCAACCAATTTTTTTACATGTCTAATAAAATTAATTTTTAAGATTTACATTATTTTTTACGTTATTTTCAAATACATGTTATTTTCTCTGTTCCGTTGTATGATATAGATAAAATTTTAAGACTCAAACAATGCTTTCACGTGTCTTTTAAGTATGTTAAATTGATGATAATATTTTGAATTATTAATTATTACAATTTATAGTACGTTTTACATAAATTTAAAATAATGTATCTTACTCTCCATGTCCCGATATATGTGTTGATGTTATTTAATTTAATTTATTAAATTTTAAAAGATCTAATTTATCATTTTGTATTTATTTATCATAATTTTAATATTTACATTATTTAAAAAATTGATTTAGGTAATATAGTATAATCATAGTTGAAACAAATAATTAATAGAAATAATATAGTAAAATTAAGCAACTCAAGCAGACACGTCAATCGACAGTTGTCTGCTTAAGCAAGCAGCTCAAGCAGACACCGAAACGTGCCTGCTTATCCACACTTATATATAAGTAGTGGATAAGTAATTTTATGCAAATTCCATAGTATTAAGAACTAATTACTCACTATCCCTACTTTTTTCCAAATTACAAAAATCTCTTAAAATTTAAGGATTTTGAATACATCACGTCCCAAATTTGGATACATCACTCAACCAGTTGATACATTATATTCTGATCTGATTTTTGATACATCACTCAATGTCTCAATACATTGCATCCTGATATATTATCGTTGTTGTTATAAGGCACACCTATCTTTAGAGAATATTGTTAAATAAATTACGCATGCTGGTAATTTTTTTTTAAAAATCCTTTATTGGACATTTATAAATTTACTACTAATAAAAACTTTTCACATATTCTTATTCATACTTTTACTATTCGTTTGATGATTAGGTTTAGTACATTTATTGCTTATCCTAGTACTGTTTAACTTTAATTAATTAATTTATCGCTGGTTAGCGGCCAAATGTACAATTTCTACAGCTAAAAGTATCCCTATTATGAGCTGTGATACGTACTAAAGCACTTGAAATTCGAATCAGAAAATTAGTGAACAGTATATTAAAGCAACTTAACACACGTGATGTCCACGACCAAACGTTCAAATTAAAGTAATTAGTAGTTGTAAGGTTAATTATCTTGTAATTACTATAAAGACATGTGAAATCTAAGAAAAAAGAATAACAAAGACGAATTCAAAATTTTAAATTTATTTAACTTAAAAAAATAATATTTAAGGCAACACAATAAATGGGTTAATACTTTTTAGTCCCTCAATTATTGATAAATTCTGATTTTAATCATTGTGATATTTGACTAAGCATTTAAACCTTTGATTGATTGAAATGTGCACTTTTGATCCCTTAATTCACGAATAATCATAATTTTTCTGAAGTATTCCCTCTGTTTATTTTAACTTGTCACTGTTTTGCTTTTCGAGGTTAACTTGACTAAACTTCAAAGTTAAATTGAAGTAGCTAAATTTAATCTTTAAAATCTAAATTTTAGATGGTTAGAAACTATACAAAAAATGTTATAGCTAGGTTGCAATCTTTCTCATATTAATAAGATGAAAAATACATATTAAAATATTGATCAAAGTTCATATAGTTTGACCTCGATAAATGAAATAGTGACAAGTAAAAATAAACGAAGGGACTACGATATATAACATACTTAATATATATAATCTTACAAGTAGAATCTGAAGAAGACGGGACCGCATGCAAACCTTACATTTTTCTTTGTATGGTAGAGAAATTGTTTTTCGACAAACAATCAACTCAAGAAAAATATCTTTTCAGAAGAATACAAGCAATAAAGAAAAGATTATGAGAGCTACTAACATTAAATAGTAAATGTGCATTATATTTGTTAAGGTTGTATTGATATTGCACATTTGATGGTGATATTCTTCTAAAAAGAACTTCAAATATAACATATTCACACCATAAAATAATTTTAAAAAAACACATTTTAATTAATTAAAAATACCAAAAATTTATACTACTATATATATAATTAAATTGTCAATACAAGTATATAATATTAATCGATATTATTGAATTATGCTGAACTAGTAATTTTTACAAATTGAGAAACTATATTTCGTAACTATAGTTATAGCAACATTTGTATAATTCGCACAAAATTTATATAATTCGCTAGACAATTTGTGCACAACGTTTGTATAATTCTATACAATTCACAGTGTGTATATTTCGGTATACAATTTGATTCACGCACAATTTTTGTATAATCGCGCACAATATATTTGTATAAGTCGCGCGAATTATACAAAACTCAAGCTGTAATTACAACTAGATATTTATCACAAGCCATAATTAATTCAAACTATAACTATATTAGCTAATTAACTAGTATACATTTATTTATTCACGTAATTTTTCGAATAAGTGCACTACAAGGGAAGTTTAAAATAAAATAAAGGATTAGAGATGAGGACCACTAAATCATAACAGTTTGATACGATAATTAAACTATATATATATTATGCTTAACTTCCACATTAGTATAATAATATAATCATAAAGTGAAGGGAAGCTTGAACTATAGGAAAAGAAAAGCCTATTATGCTACTTTTATAGGCTTTGAATTGCCTTAAACTTTTTTAGGACCCATTGTTGTTAGTTCACAACCAAAGTTGGATGGCTCTAAGACTTTTATGTACCATGTTTAATGTAATTTAATTAACTATAATAAAGACTTTGAAATATATTTAAAGAGCACAGATCAATAAATTAATTACTAAAAGACAATACTCATTATTAGTTAATGGCTCATTTAAGACCTAGCTAGCTAGAGTATTTATGCTAAAATTAACTTTAAGCTATGATTTTAAAATTTCATACTACATACTAATTTTAATTAATTTCATATATGAATACGTACACAACACTTTTCTTGGTCATGCACGCCTATAAAGTAGACATGTTGCATGCTCAGATTCCTTGTCCCATTTCACATTATAATAAAGTCTATGTAACAACTCATCTTAAGACGAAAAGTCTTACATCAACAAAACACATGAGAAATATTGGTTATATAATTAAATATATCTTATCTACTAGTGATGTGTTTTAAAGTCGTGTGGGCCTAGACTCAAAATGAACAATATCACTAGCGGATTGAGTCGTTATAGTCTAAACTAGTTAAACAAAGCTAGAATAATCTGTCTTATTTTTTAGGTTATTGATTTCATATTTACTAACAATTTCAAGATAAAATATGAAATTATTTTATTTTGTATTTGGTTGTAAGTATTAATTAGCCTGCGTAATCTTATGAAATATTTTTATCTATTTCATCCCGCATACCAAGTAATCCTACGTTTAATAATTACAACGTTAATATATAAAAGTTAATTATAAACTAAGTAACAATACGTGATATGTGCGTTTATTATATTTTTACTAATTCATTTCTTAAAAATGTTTAGTTATTTATTAACCAAGAAATAGTGGGGAATCAACAATAATCATTAGAAGAAAAGGAAACTCCCCTACGTACAAGTCAAAAGTTGCTAAAAGAACATTCTCTTAAAGTTTATTTAGTTTAGATTCATTTATAGAAATGGATTTTGCAAATGACAAAATTAATAAAACAATTTAATTTTACTCATAAAGCTTTGTCTATATTTAATTAATTAATGACGCGTTGAGATAAGATGCTAAACTTGCTTTTAATATATGGTTGGTGAAGTGGGGAAATTAAACTTCAATTAATCATGAGATTAAATAGGAGCCTAGACATGAGACCACTCAGAGTTGACTATTTTGTTTAGTTTTAAACATATAGATAATCATGATCCTAATCGTCTTCATAATGTAAAGTGTGGCACACTTACTAGAACTAGTTATTACAAAATTTTATATAAATATTTCCTATTATAGTAGGTTGTTATTTTTTTTATTTTTTTTATTTTTCGGATTACTAATTCTAATTAAAATGAATTATTAGAGGTGTCAAAATGAGTCCATATATATCTAATCTGTCCAATTCGTTCATAAATTTATGGGTTAGGTTCAAGATAATTTGGATTGAGTCAATCTCAACCTATTCAAGCGTTAACTTATTTTAAAAGAATCTTCAATTTAATATCTAATTTTAAAACTTTTTATTTGCATTGATGTAATATATGTTCCCATAATGAAGGTATGATTTACTTCTATTTTAAATCTTCTAGGATTTATCTATTCATTTGTAACTTTCTTTTTATTTTCTTGAGTTGAAGTTCAAGTTATGGTTATAAAAGATAAATAATAATATCTTACCCAATCTAATTTTTAGCCCATCTGAGCGGGTCATGACCCAACCAGATTTTTATTTAATATCTCCAATTTTAACCTAACCCAACTCGTTCGTTTGACACCCATATGAATTATTATGAGTAGTTACTTTATTGGAAAAATGACCTAAATACACATCTTTTTTAATAATGATTTTTAAAATTTCATATTGTTTAAATTTTTAAAAAAATTTCATCTCGAATACATCACTCTTCTCTCACTGATAATTCTCTATCTCCCTTTCGGATATATTCATTCCCTCTGATACGTAAATCTACTATCAAATGCATCCCTCCCCTATGTATCCGGATGTCCTATCCTCTTTGATACATACCTTTGCTATGTATCCGGATGTCTGATAGTGTATCTGGAAGTTAGGTGATGTATTTGAAAATCCAATAATGTATCCCGAATTTTATAAAATTTAGAAAATTTTTGTAATTTAGAAAAGAATAGAAAAATAATGTAATTAATTATTAACACAATGAGATTTATATAAGTTATGCTACTTTTTTAGTTGACTTGGCAAACCTCGCCTTCTCTCAATGTAAATTACTATAATAGGCATTTGCAAATTTGAATTCTATGCACCAATTGTGTAAAAAAAAAACACATACACACACTATCCGATCAATTGTAACTGATCATCAACTGTTATAACATGTTAAACTACACTCAAAGCCGAAGGTACGATAAAAGGTTGGGCATAATCTAGTAGTTGTGGTCCAAATTCTAGGTTTATTGTAAAAGAAAAACTATTAATTTAGAATTCACTATACTAATAATAAGAATATTCTTTATACATATATCAATATATACAACTTAAGTTCGATTTGATAGGCTAATAGTATAGTATAATATTTGAATAAATTAATGAATTATCTATGTATAATACAATGCAAGCTAATTAGTTAGCCACAGAAATCTGGAATAATCTCTGCCCCAATCAACAATTAAATGAATGTTTCAAACTCAATCTGAGTTGTTACAATCACAGTATAGTTAGTGTCTTTTTGTGTGCATATCCTAACAAGATCCAACTTGTTTCTTCCTTTGAATAATGTGTATTATTATAATATAAAATTGTTTCTAATTATATGTAATATGCTGGACTTGTTACTTACCAACCATGCACATGGAATTTTTATATATGTGGTTCCTGTTACTGAGTTTATCAAGTGTGTAGGGCATATTGATTCAAACTATACTCAAAAGAATGACACATAAAAGGGAGATATTAAATATATTTTTGTTTTTAAGTTGAGTATCTATCGAAAACAACCTATTATCTGTACGATGTAGGAGCAACCTACTATCTGTATGAGGTAGGAGTAAGATCTGTATATGCTCTATCGTCGATCTTCTGAGTATCTATCGAAAACAACCTACTATCTGTACGAGGTAGGAGTAAGGTCTGTATATGCTCTATCGTCGATCTTCTGAGTATCTATCGAAAACAACCTACTATTTGTACGAGGTAGGAGTAAGGTCTGTATATACTTTATCGCCGATCTTCTGACCCCACTTGTAGGATTATACGGGATATATTTGGAAAAAAAAAAAAGAATTGATGAATGACTTCTTAGCTTCTTCATAAATAAGTTGCTGTTTTAGAAGGGTGCATGGAGGGTCAGGGAGTAAAGTAACTACCCAGACAAAACTGATCCTTTTGTAAGGCAATGTTTCATCTCTTCTTGACTTGTTAACATCTTTTTGTAATAAAATTATTTGTTCTTGTCTTCTCTTGAGGATAATAGTTTCTCTATTGTCCTCCTCATGACTTATTTACATGTATTCACAATGGAAACATGATATTTATATTATTCGGATACTTGAAAAATATCGTTGCATTTGTGTCAGTCAAATCAGCTTTTGAATTCATAGTTTTTGGAAGATTCGACTAGGGATTGAGATGTATATTGTTCTGCTTACGTGTTTGACAAAATTCAGTTGCCTTGACCCTAATGTTATATATGTAGATTATTTTTTTTCATAAAGCAATAAATTTCCATTTTTTAAAATTCAAAACTCATAAAATTAAAGTCCCTAATTGGAGCTGGAACTATTATTTGCCTTATTGTGGAAGCTAGGGCTGCATATGGACTCATCCATATAGAATTATCACCATCATGCTATACGTTATATGTTATATATTATATATTATCTCAATTTATGTGATATTTTTAGAATTTCGAGACTTTTGATCGTTACTTTTTCAAATATTTTGAATCATTAACTATTATGATTTATAGCACTTTTGACGTTTCAAATAAGTAAATTTTATTTTAAGAATTTAAAGATTGCATGCCTAAATTCACGGCTAAAATTAAATTAGTTAAATCTCAAATCTAAATTATGTCACATAAATTAAGACAAAAAAAATATTTTGATTTTAATTACTTTCATAAGGCATGTATAACATTTATACTGAAACCAGGTTATGGGTAACAGCTTAGAGCAATAGTACCTCCTATGCGTCATTTCTTTTAGTCGTCTATATCATGGATGAAATAAATCTAAATGGATTTCGTAAAAATATTTTGTTTAAGTTTCAAATAAAATTTGACCGACTATTAATCTTAGTAGCTTAGTTAGCTAGTTACTTAAATTTTTTCTTTATTAATGAGGATTCAATTCCCCATCTTATAATTCACCAATTTTCGTATAATATGAAAAAAGAAAAAACATAGAGCTTGACGTAAAACAAAAGAATTTGTTGTCCTTGTGAGTTAT
The DNA here is from genome assembly GCA_038996855.1 of Solanum aculeatissimum. Lineage (NCBI taxonomy): Eukaryota > Viridiplantae > Streptophyta > Magnoliopsida > Solanales > Solanaceae > Solanum > Solanum aculeatissimum. The sequence continues at coordinate 31,166 of JBCEWC010000685.1, read as the reverse complement.
GGGAGTTGCATTAATTTGCTAAACGAAAAGAAATTCAAATCAAGATTTACTTGTACTAAGATAAATTTAAATAAAATAAATCAAATAATAATTAAGTTATAATTATGTGTTTATATATTTTTGGATTTTGATTGATTCCTTTTTAATCCAATATTTTGGTTGTCATTTTGATGAGCTTAATTTTATTATGCCAAATCAACGATGGAATAACAACATTTATAAGTCTTGAGTCGAACTCACACCCCAAAATCTAACTCAACAGAAAGAGAATTGTACAAGTCTTATAAAGAGTTCATCCGTCTTATTAACTATCAATGTGAGACTTTTGTTATTCTTCAATATTTCTTTTTCACAACAAATTTGAATTTATCGTATTTGAGTTAGAATCTTTCAAAAATAACTTCCTCAAATTATATTAAATATTATTATTATTATTAATTTAATATATAAAAAATAGAGTGGGGATAGTGAAGAAATAATTTGAGGGGGACAGAGGCGGGGGCCCATGAGTTGATCTGGCAAATCTGTAAAACAATATAAATTGGGTCCGGGCCCAAAAATCGCACGTGATGGGCTGGCCTGCTTCTACAGGAGCCTTTTGTCGCGCATGCACACGTGCGTTCCTCCCTCACTCATCCCCATTATAATTCTATGCCTTACAATGGGTCCCATCACGTAAAAGAGATGATCATATAAGACATGATATATTCATCGTTTATCGAGAATATTATCTTAAATGGAAAGGAAATGACAACGTTATCAAGTAGTCGAGGCTCGAGCATGCCTAGGTATGATTTTAATATTATCATTTGTTTCATTTACTTCGATTATTCTATCATTTTTATTGCTATTCTCTTTTATCTTCACATGATAAAGGTAAGATTGTATACGCACAGTCGCGGACCTAGGGAAGGGGTAGAGGGTTTATCCGAATTCCTTAGCAGAAAATTACACTGTTTATATAAGGTAAATTTTCTATATTTTCGTATATATATTAAATTTGAACCTCCTAAACAACAAGCGAAGTCTAGCATAATAGTAGATCTTCTTTTAATTGAACCCTCATGCTCATAATTCGAGTAAGTATAACTGGCTTGACTTTAATATGAGATTTCAGTCCTAACATATATAATGTTATTTAAAATAAATAAATTTAATTTTTTTTTACATAGAATAAATATGATTTAAATAAGGACAAATTATAGAAATCCCATATTTTACATGCATAATCTCAATATATACCAACTTTTTCTGAAATTACTGAAAATCCCTTATTTTTTAAGAAACGTCGATACATAAACATCAGCATTGATACAATGCGAATTTTAGGGTTATTGATGATATGTGTGCACCAGTTATTAAAAATTAGACTATATCAGTTTTAATATACTGAAAAACATTAAAAAACATATCAGTAATTAATTGGTTGTTTAATTTTTTTAGGTATCAGTGAAATTAACTGATAGTTTATAAATGTGTATTATGTACCAGCAAAATAGCGAAAAAAAAGAATTTAGTAATTTTTTTAAATGATAGAGAATAATTGTAATTAAGTTTCTAAATATTATGTATTTGTGTAATTTACCCTTTAAATAATGATCTTGAAATAGGGTGCCAAATATGAGTCTAATTTGTTAAGTCAAGTTGCAAGATGGGCTTTAAAAAAGTTGTTATATATATACAGTAAAAGAAAAGCAAATAGTTAGTAGTAGTACTAAATAAAGATGTGTAAATAGTACTAAGAGGCTCTTCTCCGTTTCTTTTCTCTCCAGTTTCCTCAAATTCTTATCTTGACGATTAATACGTGATATAAGTTAAATTTTAATGACTAAGATTTAATTGATTATTTTTTTCTAATCATTAAAATTTAACTTATGTCACATGTTAGCTATCAAGATAAAAACTTGAAAAAAATAGAAAGCAACCTTGTCTGCTGTAATAGATTTTTTTATAGAATAGAAAAGAAGAGAGAGAGTGCAATGCAGCTTTGTTTAAAGTTAAAGAGAATAGGAATAAAGAAAAAGTAAAACAATATTTTTCAAAGTAATACTCTTTTGTTTTGGTGATCCCAATGTTATATATTCTCCTTCAATTTTCACTCTTTTTGTTTTGTTTTCCTTTTCTTGGGAAAGACTAGACAAATCCCTTTTTTCCTTTTTTATTTTTTAATTTTGCTCATTATTTTGTTATAGTACAATTTTTATTTTATTATTATATTTATACTTTTATAATATATTTGAATTATTTTAATTTTTTTTGAGTCGAGAGTCAATAAATAATAATTTTTTTATTTTAAAATAATGTCTACGTATATGCTAATTTTAATCTCTATTTTATAATAATATTTTTTCAAAATTTTTAATTAGAAAAACAAATTGAAAGGACAGTATTGTAGTCAAAGTTCTAATAAAAATGGCAGCAGAGTTTTGAATGCAGATATTGAAGAGTTGCATCAGTTAGGTTTGATGATGGCAACTGTTGAATTTTAATACATTGCACAGAATCATTGACAAAAATAGCCCCAACTAACCCCAACAGGCCACCTATAACAACGGATTCCGCGGAACTTAATAGTTTTGGTTCAAATATTAATATATTTATGTTAAAAAATTTACTTAACTAGTACGTACAGGTTATTTAAATAGCGTAGACTTGACACTTAATATGGTCAAATAGCTATATTACATAATTACACGGCATAACTTTGACTATGTGACCTGGATGGGAGGAGAGAGGCGAGTGAGAACGAGAGAGGGAGGAGAGAGACGGATTGTATATGAATATTTGTCAAATTGTATATGTACATCTGTTAAATAATTGTATATGTGTAACTAATATACATATATATATTTGTATGTCTAGCAAGGAGATTGGGAGAGGGAAGAGAGACGCGAGCGAGATCGAAAGAGAGAGGAGAGAGGCAAGCGAGAGAGGACATAGAGTGGAGAGAAGCGAATTGTATACGTATATATGTTGAATTGACTACGTATATCTGTCAAAATAATTGTATATATGCAGTTGGTATACATATGTAATTGTATATTTGACAAGAAATACCTTAACTATAGCTATAAATTAAAATATTTTTTTTCAAACTATAGTTGTATAATGTAAATACATATCATATATTTGTCTAGTTACATTATTTTTCCATAAAAAATCTAATCGTCATACTATTTTAAAATTTAAAAAATTTAAAATTCTGAATCCGTCTCACTGTACAACTCTTAATTGGTGTTTTTCTATTGTCTGCTTGTGTCTACTATAAGTCTGTTAATAGTCTCTCTTGTCACAATCTAAATTGCTGCTACTGTCTAGTGTTTTTTTAAATTTAATTTGAGAATGCAACTATAGTTTCTTTATAATAATCACACGTTTGATTTAATAAATTGACAAGACAGAAATATGCATTTAATTCATAATATGACTAATTGAGTGGGATATGAATAATGTCAAAAAATTCTCTATCGTTGATTTTATTGTACTTTTTAAAGGAAATTAAAATTTTGACGTAACTGAAAAAATTGTTATCATGTGCTTAGAAACTGTTGGTTTGAGTTGTGAAAATAGCCTAGTTCCTACATAAGTGCAAGGTGAGAGTGTGAATAATATTTTATGTATCGATTGAAAAACACCTGATTTTTTTTTTAGAAGTGATGAGTGCAAATAATATCTTATGTGACTCACATCGAAACAAAAATAAACATGAATTACTTCGCAACGCATGACCAAAGTTTGGTTTAAGAAAATTGACAAAAAAGAGATGCATTTAATTCATAATTAATTTGACTGACTAAAATTGCATGTTTGGTATATGAATCTATCAAGAATTCTCTATCTCAACTAATATATAGTTTATATTACAAGTTAAAAACAATTTTTTTACTTTCACGAAATTAAAAAACTTGGATATTTACCATTCATATTATATTATCTACACTCATATTGTGACGATTGGTGATCTCTTTATATGGATTAGAGCGTGATCATATTTTACTTCCTTCTACTAATTAAAAGACATTTTTATTATTTATTTTATATTTAACTTTATAGTAAAAATGAGATAAGGTTTCTCAGAGAACAGAATAATATAGTGTCCCATGCAATTTAGGGTTTAAGGTCACATCGATCAGTGTATTTATATTATGATGATGACTAGTTTGATTTTATTTTATTTATTTCTAGTGGTTGATGGTAACGTACTACCGTATTAAATTAAATAAATATTTTCTCAGTCCAACAATAATCGTTCACATAATTGTCAATCTCATCAAATCAAGAGATAATTTTATATTTAAATTCTAATTTATTTCTATTATTAGTTATAATCATTTTCCGGTTATATTTTTTAAGATATTATATTTATTATATTTAAAAGATAATTTGATAAAATTACTCTTCTTATTCTTTATGTCAAATTAATAATGGACAACTATATAGTAAATAGGAGGAGTAATTGTAGTTTTTTAGGAACCCGACAACTTCTTCTTACTTTGATCTGATTTTGATGGGACAATAATTCTCTCTGTTAAATATTCTTTAAAAAGAAAAAAAAAGGTACACAAATTTAAACTTGATCGCGAAATAATTATTTTAACTTTGAAAGTGTATATTTAGACATTTTAACTTGTAATTAAAAACTTCAAACCCAGCCCATTGCGTCTCGACATCCAATGCCGATGTGGCATGATGTAGATAAAATTTTAAGGCGTCTAAATAGATACTATGTAAGTTGACTTAATAAATACATATTGATGTGTCTAGATGTGCATAATTAAAATTAGAATGTAATAACTATATATCAAGACAGTTAAAATGTATATAATGTACTCCCTCCGTCCATCTTTACTACTCCACTATACTGTTTTGGAATGTCCAATAATACTTGTTCAGTTTACGAAATTAAAAGATAATTTTACACTTAGTTCCCAATTTACTCTTTATCATTAATTATAGTCATTTTTCTATTATATTTTTCAAGACATTGTATTTATTATATTTAAAGGGTGATTTGATAAAATTATCCTATCATTTAATATTTCTTAATCCTTATGTCAAGTCAGTAAGGGACAAATAAAGATGAACCAGCTATACTCATTCAATAGCACCATGCATCTTCCAAAAATTTAGTAGTAATTGCAAAAGGAAGCATAAAAGTCATTTACTGATTTTGTGGCCAACTTTTGAATTCAAAACTCTTAACTCCACCATTTACTTTTACCTAAAACATGGACCTCTGTAACTTTCAAACAATTATTGTGTGAACTTGTTCCCACCAAACTAAAGGACTTTTGCTTGTCTAGTTTAGTACTACACACAGTACTAATTAAGACATTAAGAGGCCATTTGCCTGCAGGAATTAAAACAAAAGAAGCTAATTTTAACACTTCAAAATTTCTTGAGTCGATTGTCTACTGAAAATCGTTCCAGATAAAACTTGCGTACATAATATCTTCTCCAAATCCAACTTATGGGTAGCGTAGAAAAGTGAAACCCTACTCTAAAATGTAAAAGGGAAAGGCATGCACTAAGAAATAGGGATGGAGACTAGACAAGAATGATTGGACGTTAACCACTTCCTCAGCAATCTAAAGTGATGCATCCCCACATATATACTAATCATATTATTATAAAGAATTACCTGACATGCACAAAAGTATAATTGCTCAAAAAGAAGAAATATCCATTCTTCACTGTTTTCATACACTAAATTTTAGGCATCAGTTTGATTTTTAGGCCCCTTTCTTGGACTTGCCACACTTGCCTATGCCTTAGGCTACTGTTCACTGTCTTCGTCAAAACTGTTTTTCTACTTTCACAAAGTAGAGATCAGACTGAGTACACACCATTCATCTCATATTCTCACTTATAAAACTACACTGAATATGTTGTGGTTATAACAATTCACATTATATCAACCATACATAACAGGAATATAAAGTAATTGAATAAATATTACTCCACTAGAAATATATAAAGTATATCAGCATCATGTGCAAAACACTTTGTAGTGTATTTCCTAACTAGGTATAAACACAGAATTATAGGTCAGGGTTAAATGAATGAGTTGGCTTGATTGCCCTTTCAATCCAAGCAAGCAAAATGACCTTATTCACCGAGGGATACCCATTTCAAGCTGAGACAATTACATGAAATGATCATTTGGTCATTTTAATTACAAAGAGAAAAGATCACTCGCTGCATAATCATGTATACTCAATATGTATTTTATGTATAGTTAAACTATATTTAGTTTTTGAGTATATCATAATATATATTCAGTGTATAGCTCATGTATATGAAACCACAATGGAGATTACAGTTTGACGCTAATTGTGGCTCAGACTGACAGTCGAATTATAAGAAAGCAAATTTTAAGAAATCCAATGAAAAGAAGTAATTATCTAATTTACTTCTTCAATGATGAACAAACTTGCAGTTACTCGATTAGACTGCAGATAACATGAAGCTATGATATCCAACTATTATCGCCTAGATCCTTTAAGGATCTGAGACCATAACTTTTTATCGGACATTCACAAATTAAATGAATAGCAGTAAATATTATCCGGAGGAAAAAAGTGTGTCCCCAGATATTATACTTACTGGAGAGTGTAACATGATCAAATATAGAATACAACACTGAAATCTTCTAAGCATCTTCTGATAAAAAGGTTTAACTTCATAAAACTGAGGAAACTTCTAGCTATTCTCATTGTATAGCTCGTTCGTGAATGGTAATACCTGGCACATCAACAATTGACATGTGCATCCTTCCAGATCGGCATATAGAACTAACGGCTCCACTGTCTGGGTTAATCAAGTCTTCAATGGAGCCTTCTTTTCACGGTCAGATATACGAGAAGGAGCATTAGAATGTGATTTGAACCGGCCTCTACCTCCATCTTCCTTCTCCTGCATAACATAAAATGTTCGTGAGTATCACAGACATCAACTTTCTCTGGAGCACCTAGTTTGATGACATTAGCACCAAGCTACACTTCTATACGCATCTCAATCTTAGCTGTCCTAACTTCCGTTTCCTAGGTGCTTTGGTCACAAAGACCACTCATACTTTTGTGACACATATTCCTATTTAATTGGATTAGAAAGAAGATAATCGCATTGTATGTTGCCTGAAGAAATGTCAAATCATCATATGATCGTGAAGCTTATACACCTGTGAATACGATGGCCGGAAGAAATAGCTCAAGATGCCAGAACTGATAACACTGTTGATGGAGAGAAAATGTGAAAAGCGCAAGCAGATATCATTTACCTTTTTCTTAACAATCTGAACCACGTCTTCATCCTCAAGTAAATGTGCAAGGCCACAATGCTGGGGGTAGTGCCTTGCACTAGTACCCCACACCAACACATACTTCACATCCTTAATAAGACTCCGATGTATGTGATTACAGAAATCTTCTACTGTACAGCCACCTCTATCCTAAAATCATTAACAACAAAGAAGATGCATCAACAAAATTTGAGAAAGTAATGAGCAGCAAATTATTTTTTTTCCCTGTGGATGTTTCTCAAGATACTATTTAACAGAAGACCATCTCAACCAATCAATGATCAGAGACTGAAATTTCTAGAGCAACTAAGCATGGCAAGAGAGAAAATCTTCAAGCATGATGTGCAGCATAACATACAGTAGAAAGGACCACAGGATCTGTGAAGTCTGGTTGCTGGCCTTGAGGCTTTGTATAAACTCTGACAAGACCCATCACGTCCCACATTTTTGCAAGCAATCTGTCCAGATTCAGCTGTATCATAAAAATAAACAACATCAACTATATAGACAAGACGGAGAACTTCTAAAGAGCATGTCAGTATGCAGAGATCGTTTGTCCAAATTCAAAAAGCAAAAGTAGTGCGCCCTTATTCCAAAGTTAGGTCCAAATTCAGCAAAGGAAAACAAAGTAAAATATTTTTTTCTGTACCATCATCAAAATCAAAAACCAATTGGAAAGTATCTTGGTGACGCTGGAAAAATAAGGGTGTTCTTATTATTTGCAGAAGGATAAACTACAGGTAAGAGAGATGTCTCCTTGTCAAACCAAGTCTTGGAAATTCTACAGAGCCACATAAGAAAAGACTTCATATACTATCATGAACTGCAATTAACTTTCCAATAGGATGTGCATCCACTATACTCAAATATGTTATTTGATCTTGGCCCAAATATATAAGTTTGCAAATGTCAAACACCAATGAATTATAATAATATTAGCAGCCTGCCACAAAATTAGATAAGAGTAATGCGCTTTATGGGTCAACAAAACGTGCTATAGTTCATGTCATCAGCAGGCAAAGTATTTCAAAAATTCTGAAATACCTTCATGTTGCAGCTGATGACAACGGAGTTTGGTTGTCGGGCTAATCTGTCTACATCATCAATACCAACAACATCTATCTTGTTATAGACATATATGCACTTCATGTATTTACGATTGCCCTCAATAACATCAATTAGGTCATCCACTGTAGCATCTTCACGAAATAACACCTAGAAAGGTGAACAAAAAGACCATAAGGTAGGGAAACAAAGCAGAAGAAAAAAATTCAAACTGGAATTTTTCAATGATAAAAGCACCATGTTATTCTGCAATACCTCAGCATTGTGGATCTTGTATTCATGCAGAATTTGATAGCATAGCTTCTCATCCACATGCGTCAGCTGCAAAGTGCTATTGAAAGAAATTCCACCAGTCTTTTTCTTTTTGAAGTATATCTGCAACCATTGCACAATTTAAGCTAAGCTCCAACATTCAATCTTGTCTATGGGAAGTGACACAACCAGAGACGGCATGGATTTTAAAGTTACACTTTAAAGACCACGAAAAAGTCTTTTCCAGACAAAAGAATTGTGAGAAAGAACATTTCAACCTAACTACTCAAGGACAGGAAGGATCCTAGATCTATAAAAGTGTACACTGCTTTAAGATCATGCAGTAATAATGTGGCAGGCTAGTTGTGTGAATAATCAATTAATTATTAAGAAGATCTTCCAGACACATGTGGAACTCTTTGGAAACTGAAAAACAGCCAGAGCAAAGGAGACAAAAGAACATATTACATGTTAGCAGAACTAGGACACAGAACCGCAATATGAATAACATAGCATAAAGGATCACCTGAGGAGGTCGCTTGTTTAATCGCAGGCCCACAGCTTCCAGCTCTTTCGTCAATATTTGCCGATGGCCTTCACTCTGATGTTGTATATTTATTTAAGAATCGAGTGAATCAAGGAAAAAAAAAAAAGCATAAGCTAACAGAAAGTCTGGACAGAGAGATGACTTAATTCTAAACTTGGTTTAACATATAATGAAGCATTGATGTTGTCCGAGACTAATGCTGGAAATGAGAATAGAGACCTAAATGAACTCTTCTTTAATCATGTTCCAGTTTTTGAGGTTTTGGTACCCATGTGTGCCTTCTTTTTCTGTTTCTTCTCTTTACCATTGAGATCAAAGACCAACATGTACTATGTTTTTTTGGGTCATGTACTATTATGTTGTTTGTGATTTTTTCTGTACTGGCATGCATAATTAATTTTTTAATAGGTGAGAGCAGTATAGAAGGATTATCCCCAGGTGTTCACCACTTGAGACATAGACTCACTTCATTTCTTTTAATTATTAGGTTCCCTTTTATGGCACTTTCACCTAAAACGGCCAACTCAATCCAAGCTTGACTCTGCTATAAGGATTGAGGCGGGCTGAGAGCAGCTTAAATTAGTACCGCCTGAGCTTGGGCAGAGCTTAGGTGCGATTGTAACAAAATGAATATGCCCACAAGAGGATAAAAATAAACCCCAACAGGCACAATTATCATAAATGAATAATCATCACTTACTTTTGAAGCATCAAGAACCATTAATACAATGTCCGCTGACTTAGAAACAGCAATGACCTGTTCAAGATGATTATTGTTCAGAGATTGTAGTCGAAATCAATAGCTCCAGCAACTATACAAGTTAAAAACATTGTTTGTCAAATTACTAAAGCCATCTTCAATTTACCTGTCTACCACGTCCCTTGCCTTCAGATGCACCTTCAATGATTCCCGGAAGATCAAGCAATTGAATTTTAGTATCATTGTAATGGATAATACCAGGAATGCAAGTTAATGTTGTGAACTCATATGATGCAGCTTCAGATTGTGTTCCAGTCAACATTGTAAGGAGTGTAGATTTTCCCACACTATCAAAAGAAAAACCAAAGAAGGTTAGCAGCCTATCTAGACAAGCTTTTAAAACGCCAAAAGTGCTTATTTTTCAAAAAATAAAACAAAATAAAGAATACTTATTTCAGATAATGAAGATGTTTGATCAAGCTTTTTGGTGAAGAGATAAAATAAAGAACACTTATTTTACGTGCTTTTACAATCTCTCCCTTTTTTTAATGACAAAACATGTAGATGTTTTCCGTCTCAAACGGCAGGGGTTTTACATTTACTTGCAATGCTTGTTGTTAGCCTTTAGTTAGAAGTAGAAGTAGAGGGCGCCATTGGCCCCGCACTTTCAATGAGACTAATGGGGTGTTTGGATTGGCTCTTTTTTAGTGGCTTAAGTTAAAAGCCAAAAGCCATAAGTTGGGAGTAGAGGGTGCCGTTCACCCCGCACTTTCAATGAAACTAAGGGGGTACTTGGCTATTGAAAGTGTGGGGCGAACGGCATCCATTCAGTACGATGCAGTCAAATCAAACAACAAATTATTATTAAACAGTAGCAACCCATACAGTCTATCCAAACATTCTACAGTACTGCATTGTACAATACCATACCATACCATACATTATGAAATCATTGCAAACCACTATCCAAATAGAGGGTAAGTGAATTTGCAAGCTCACCTAATCTATTTTATTTAAAAATCTCAAGTGGATGAATCAAAATCTTGAGAAGAACAATTGGGAATCCGTAGTCGTGATGCACTATTGTGGGATCTCGATCCAAAGGTTCTTTCTTGATCTAGCTACAAGGATGGGACAGTATGGAAAGACAAAATGTGGAACCTAATAGAAATGTAGATAATAAGTTATGTGGCATGACTTCTTTGTGTGTTCTTAAAGTATAGGGCAAGAATTGATAACAACAACACCACAGATCAATGTGGTGGTCCAACACAAAGCTGTGTGTGGGGAGGTAGAATTCCAAGTCTTTTCTCTCAAGCATATCCATTACCAGAAACAATACGTCACTTTGGGACATATATAGCCAAAGTCAACATAAAAAAAAAGAGAGAGCTCAAACTCTTTTATGTTCCACTGAAACTTATTTGGTAGGCATATTCAATCAAGAAGTTAAATTTAAGAGTTGTTAAACTAAGTTAGAAATTACAAATCATAACATGCAACCATATTTATCTATTAAGATACTATGTATCTTTTAAATGATGCCCATATCTTATTAGAATTAGACAAATTTGTTACCAGAAATAAGTGTTTAACCAATCTTTGTGAGACAATTTGCTAATTGATAAATAGGTGACAACTTATATGCATATTCTTTTTAGCGAGTTAACACGTAAAAACACTTTTTAAAAATATTGACCTAGCACAAACTACTGACAAAGCATTTCCCAAACGAGTTAACCAAATACTAATTGCTACTCTCTTTTATCACTTCTTTAAGAAAGCACTTTTGATAAGTACTTCTCCAAATAAGCTGATAGCTTGGCCAAACAGGCTCTAAGACACCATGGAGCAGGTAGTTAAGGCAAGTGCAGACTAAAATTGTGTGTCTCATTACCAAATAGGATCAGTTATTACGTCTTAGTTTAAAACCATGCCTAGTTCTCCTCGCCTAAAAATATCACAAAAGAGGGCATTAATATATCATGGTTAAATGATGATGATCCGCCTTCTGCTCTCATTACCAAACTGCACGCACTTAAAATGTCACTAAAAATCACCAAGATTCTGATTATGTTCTCCCATGCAAATCTCATGTCAAAGTGCATCAGCATCTTAAGTTACTAACGACTAATATATCAAGACCAAGGATGGAAATAAAAATTATAAGAAGTGATCAAAATCAATTAATGATTCAATTACATAATCTATCCATAACTACGAGTATATCAAATGCATTGGAAATTGTTTTACCGGATGACAATTAAACTTGTATGATTGACCAAAAAACGCAAAGAAAGGGAAATGAAAAACCTTGGAAATCCTATTAGTGCCACACGTCCATGGCCAAATTTCGTAACTTCAAAACCTTCTCCAGTACCACTAGAACCCTGTTTCACGGGCATAATCAGGAAGTTATTACTTGGTCTATCAGAAAAAGACAAGAACAAAAGAAAAGGTGATCACCAGTATCAAAAAATTAGTACAGCGCAACTATTTTTTGTTGATATGGTAATATAGGACACAATTATATCACGGGAACTCCATGAGACTACGATAATAGGAAATTGATCCCTCCAAATTAAGAGTTGAAATACCAAAAAGACATACTTTTGGGGGCTCCAACAATTGTGTCCTCAGCTTTGCTAACTTAGCCTTCAGCTGACCCAAATGATACTCTGCATCAGAAAGTTGAAGTTGATTACTATGCTTTTAAAGAAAATTTTTGGGGAAGAGTTCAATAACCAGAGAGTTGTTCACAAAAGATTCTCAATCACAGTGGAATTAAGAGCACAAAAGTGGATCTCCAAGGGACTCCAAGAAATGTAACAAATAATTTTCTTTTGAGCAATATGCATTGTCGGTGTAAAAAAATATTTACACAATCATGTCACTTCAAAGACAACGACAGATTCTTCTCGACACAAATTCGTAACCTTAAAGAAAACAGAAAGCTAACTTCTATAATAGGTAAATATATACTTGTGATGCCCCTGACAGAGGTCAGGCTGACGAGGACGGGCCAAGCAGGACTGGCAAGCTTCTAGGTTGGCACACTTCGCAAGATAAGGTGCACATTACACCTCGGGTGAATCCCACAGAGAGGAAAGTGAAGAGTTTCATAAAGCATAACTCAAGTTCATATGGTACGCGCACTTTTGGGGCTCGATGTGGTGTAGCCCAAAAAGACAAATTTGTACCGGCCTAGGCCCATAGCGGACAATAAGATCCATGGACTTGGGTCATGACAATTCTGACTAGTGTAAGAAAATCTTTACATTGTCCTAGCATATAGCTTAAGCTCTTTTCTTCTGTGTATAAGACTAAAAAGTAACAAATAGTTGAATCACAAACAAATATAATCCTGCACTAAATGGCAAAGGGTGCTCTTCTTTAGACAATATTCCTGCTTTGAAATCTTGAATCTGAATTTTGAATATCCAATGGTGCCCCAATGAAGAAGATGGGGTCCTGTATAGAACTAAAACCTAATATGCTGTAATCTACCAATGTTGAACAGGCCCTTAGCAGGCTTTCTGAGTGTGTGTGTGTTGATTAATGTACACTAGGACTGAGAGGCAATGAGGATTCATTGACGGTGATGCCAAATGTGACTTTAGTAACAGTAATACCAGTTCTTGTCAGAGTTATAGCTTAAACTCAAAGTGAAACTAATATTCTAAGTCAGTTGTGTAAGGCACAACCTATAGGTAGGCATAAAGGCTTTGGTGATGTAACTATGGAAGTTACCAGTTGCTTTATTTTTCTGGGTACGAGCCATCTCGGCTTCAATTTCTTTGATCCTCTCTATGATCCCCATGGTTCTCTAGTTTATCTGCAGAAAACATGTCGAAGAGAAAAGATGAAGTTCAGTCCAACAAACAGTCTCATGACAAAAGAGATGCTCAAAAAAGTACACGCAACCAAACAATTATTTATTCAAGAAAGGAAAGAAAATTGTTGAAAAAAACCTGACAAGCAGAACGAGGAAGGGAGAGACACAGGGACCACGTTAGACATCAAATATTTTGATAATGACCCGAGGTCATGTGTGTCACATGTATAAGGTATTTAAGAAAAGAAGAAATGGTTCTCTGTGCTATAAAGAGCTATAATTATAAGTCGGAAAAGTTCAAAAAGATCCCAAGGACATGGGTTGGAAATTAAATACGACTCTGTATGTTCTAAATTCCAATTCAAACCACAAAATCGAAAATGTTTGAAAACGACGAGTAAGCAGCATAGTGGATAAACATTTCATACAAGTGGATAAAAGAAATCAAACAACAGGTATAGTAAAATCAAGATGTAAGGCTGCTCTAGACTCTAGTGGATACACATTGGAAAAACTGGGGGCAAGTAAAAGCAGAAATCAAATCAGCCAATATGCAGTAAAATAGAATTTCTTGATACTCAAATGTGTAAGAGTTATTAGATATGTTATAACTATCAAATAATCAAACATACTAATATTAACCTACGAGCTACCGATTGGATTTGATCTTCCTTTCTTTTTTCAACAGATTCCGCTTAGCTAGAGAAGTTCAATTCAGAATACGAGACATCATGCTTTAGTCAATGCGTGATTCAGCAGAATATTTATTTAACAAAAAGAATTATGCATAAATTAAACAGCTTTATGAACTTAAACAACTCTTACTTTCAACACTGCAGCTCAATCGAGATTCCGGCGGCCAACCACAGTCGCCGATACAGTGAGCTGGAAGCAAAAGTAGATAGCAAAGAAGAAGAGCAGTTCGCCGAGGAGGAAGAGGGTTCAGACCTCAATTTAGAGCCCTGATTTTTAATTTTTACTGTATACACTTCTATTTGCTGATGATACATAAATCAATTATATGTTGGTAAGTAATTATTATAGTTAATTAATAATTATATAATTTATTCAAAAATTAATTGATAATCTAGTATGACAACACCCAATTAACTTATGATCGAGTAATTATCATTATCTGGTCAATCAAATACGTAATTACACTCAATTACATCAAATCAGAATGATTTTTCAAATATGTTCTTGGGGTGAGTTATTAGAGTCTTTGATTCCACACTAAATTATTTCAAAATTATAAATTTAGTATTTTAATTCTTAAACTAATTTATTTAAAATTTGATGGGACAGGGTAAGACATACAAGATTAAATTTGAAATAAAATTCATATAGCATTTAATTGACGGTGTTCTAAATTTTCTCTCATCTTATCCTTCATACAATATGAATACAACATGTAAATTGTCATGCACATACACATTGATATTTTATAAATATTTTTTTGCATTATTTTTAAAATGCAACAAGTACAATAATAGGATTGTGTTCCAAACAACAATTTATAATTTCATATCACTTAGCAATTTCCTATTGCAAGAGGTTGTTTCCAAGGGCTTCTCTTACAGAAATGCAAGATAAAACTGCGTACAATGGACCTTTGTGATCAGATCCTTCTTCGAATCCTGCGCATAGCAGGAGCTTAGTGCACCGGACTTGCCCTTTTTATATACTCCCTATAAAAAAGTTTAGATATATAGTTCTACGTCTACCATATATTTTCAATGCATTAGTATGATGATAAAATAATTTAGGCACTCGAGATCTATCAACTCTTTACATTTTTTCCCCTCCTATTCATGCACATTTACTCGTGGTTGAAAGGGGACCGATTGCACCTTTTTTTTTTCAATATCCAAACTAATTTGCAAACACTTTATCCTGAAATTTGATGAATTTATTTTATCATGTCTGGACTCTTTATCCTCCCCAGACCCTATAATTGTGTATGTCCACTTTACACTGGGTATGTTGTTGTAGAGATTTTGAGATGAGATCTCACCACTGAGAGTCTGAGGACATCATAATAACTGATTTTAGAGATTAGGTTGCTAGACTAAGCTAAGGTAGTTCACTTCGTTATCATTATCATTTTTCCTGTATCAGTGTTCCTCGAATTTTGCTTTTTTAACAAGCACCAATCTTCTTTCTCAAGTTCCCTGTACACAATTCCACCATACTTGTATACACATGATTTCAATAGTCATCTCTCACAAACCTGATCCTTCCTTTGCTTTCCAGGAAGAATTGCAGGTAGTTAGCCACTTCCCCCGTAGGAAAAGACCATTGGCTGTACAACTCCTCTGCGATTCTTCCTTTCAAGTAGGAGGTTTAAAGAACAGTAGCCACCACTGACTGATGTAGACGCAGCAGTGCAGTAGTTGATAAAGATGTACCCAGTATCTCATTACATATGTCAAACAAATTGGATAAGCACATCCCTTTGTCATGGTAGATCAAATCAAGAAGTACACCTCAGTCCCAAACAAGTGGCAGTCAGCTGTATAAATCTTCACTGCTTCGTTCCAACTCATGTAACACAGTAGATCAAATTGCTGCTTATAAAATGGGGGTTGTACCACCAAGAATTCACAGGCATGGGATATGGGGTGGGAAATGCGAGCCAGATATGACCAACTAGAACAATTTAAACAGGAATAGCGATCTTACTAGCTGTTTTCCGATGTGGGTAGGAAAATAAAATTCCTCTCGGCTTCACAGCCTTGAATAGTTGAATTAAAAGCTACCAAGGTGTGCACAAAAGGTTACATCACACAAAAAGTAGCATTAGCACATGAAATATAATGGTTAGTGAACTGTTTGCCAATCACCATCAGGCTTATTTTTAAAAAAAAAACTTTTATGAAGTTGAAATTACAGGAATCCAGACCTAGCTTCATGTACATTTCTATCACTAGTACTATGTCCACTTGACTTGCATGTACTGAGAACTGGCGGGACCTGACCCTGCATATCAGCAAGCTCTCTCACACGTGAGAGAATTGGGGCAGGGATCGGAACTGAAGCCTGTTTCCGTGAATTCAGAATCTGTACCATCACAAATATGACGTTAAGAAGGATACTACGATCAGTCCTATAGATTCCACAAAGTGTGTGTGTGTGGGGGGGGGGGGGGGGAGATGGGGATGCTGCTCAGACGGTTAACTAAGTCCACCAGCTCCCCCTTCCCTCTCAGCGCCTTTACAAAATTAGTGAAAAAAACCTTTCAAGTACGAGGCAAAAACATGTTTAAAAGTGCAGTTGTCATCTACTAGAGTAAAATCCTACAACTAATCCCTCTTGATAAGTCGAGTAATAGCTATATCAACGTCCCCTAGAATGCCTTACCTTCTTTATCATATCATACTAAGGCTATATCACCACTTTCTACTGAAACAGAGTGAGTATGATATATCACCACTCTCTACTGAAACAGAGTGAATGTATGAAGCTGTCTTATAGTTGAAAGAAGTCTTGATAAAACCATTAAGAAAAATGAAACAACATGAATAATAATAATTCAAATAATGCTAACCCCTTTTTCTGCAGGCAACTGCACAAAACTAGCTTTCAGCAGATTTCTCCATTTGTCCTGCAAATACATGGATAATTAGCAGCATTAAATCACATGGGCAAAAAGAAGTCCAGAACTATTTTATTCCCAGAGTTCGAACTACTAGATTCTACTAAATGGACAAGCCAATACCAACCTTCAGGTCCACTGAAGTTCGATAAGGGCAAGTCGCAAAAGCAAGCCGTTTTATCTCAGACCATCTACCAGCACCAAATCTGGCTACACCTTCCACTAGCTTAACAACCTCATTGATAGTCCAAGGTCGATGATGTTTTCTCCGCATTCCTCCTTTTTGGGTGGGTACAGTCACCACATTATCATCTGAAATGTCCTCGGAGCAGTCATTCAGCTCTATGTCATTCTCTAGCTCAACAATTTTCATCCCACTGTAATGCTCATCCTTTTCACAAGCAGCAACAAACTAGAAAACAAAAGGAGTTCCACAATGTATCTTCATCAATTTGAGAGGGAGAAAAAAGAAAATAGAGAAGTCACCAACAAAAATATATCCAGTAAAATTTTGAGTCAACGCAAGGATAAAACTACATTGACAAAAAAGGTATATTTGAGCTAAAGTTTGGATACATGGAGATTGAAAAACAAATAAAGAAGGAAACGGTCCTGACTGTCCAAATGGTTGAGCAACATTTGCATCAGTACAGATCTTCAAAAGCACAAGAAAAAGAGAACCAATTTGACCCAAACTAAAGTGAGTGGTCAAGTGATTCTATATCTATCAATGCTGCATGGAATCAATATAAATATGTTTTGGTCTGACTTTCCAGTTCCAAAACTTTCCATTATAAGAAACACAAATTATGTCAGACCAATTGCTAATTCTATTTTTAACAAAAGAGACTCTAAGCTCAAAGTGGCTTAAAATGAAAACTGAGCCTGGTTCATGCCCAGTTAGAAATTCGTCCTTTATATGCAGAAATCACCGCCGCAAGTAATTTCACAGACAGAAAGTTCAACCAATTGATGCCTTGTCATGCAATTTCAGGCGGGAGAAGAATTAAATTGTTATTCAAATTCTAAAAAATATATATATAAAAAAGGAGTTTAAAACATAACTCACAGCTGTGAAATGGAAATTTTCAAATAGTCTAGACTCTTTTTCTTCATTACAACAAATAGTTTCTTTCATTTTTATTTTTTAGGTACCTCCCACTACCACATGTACCAAGTAATTCTGGCCACCAAGGCTTAGGCATAAATCAGCTTATGTATTTTAGCTTCTGCCGGGACCTGCTTGAATCTAAGATCTCAAGGTTAGAAAAGAATGAGTTGTGATCCAAAAACTTGTGTGATAAAGATGACATTCCTGTTGAACAACATCATGAGGCCTTCTCGGGAATAGTGATCAATGTGTAATGTGAGAATACAAACCAGAAGAAGCTAAAGGAATTAAAAGCAAGAGGGAGAAACACATGAAATAATTATTTTAACAATTTTTTTCTGTAGATAAAAGAAATTATTTCTTACAAATAATCTCTCGAACAGTAAATTAAAATTACAAAGGTATTACAAGTAATGATATAAATCCATGAAACAGGTAGAACTGGGATTTAATGATAAGAGAAGGAAAATAAACACAAGCATTCAAAATTATAAAGGGCATACAGACTTACAGAGACCTTTAAATTAGCCCATCTCCCAAAGAGATAGACTTGCTTTGTTTTTCGGTTATATACTTGACCAGTTTTCAAAATAAAGTTGAAGCTGGTTAAGCTTGTATATTGGAAATAAAACTAGTTATCTAAATGAGTACATAGGGCGTCTTTCAATTTGAAAATGACACAGAAAACATTTAAAAGCCTGAATGATAGATCATACATCCGCCACCGGAAGAGAAAATGGGACGATCATTTGGGTTAAAGGGAGCAATATTTAACTAAAATAATATCGTGACTGAAAAATCAAGCGCACAAAGAATTCAAAGGCAAACAGTAGAAAAGGGAAGTTCTATTTACAGGCTGTTGAGTCCACCCAGGAGATGAGCTGGTCTTAATCAGGTCATTATTTCTCTTATCATCTTCTTGTGGCCCAGATATGTCCAAGGCACTCCTTACTTGTCTGGTCGCCATGTCCATACCACTGGGCTGAAGTTTCTGCAATATTTAACTTGAAGTATGACCCAGAGGAACTAAAATAATCTTTCCATCAGCCATAGTAGTACATGACATTGGAGTTGAAATTCAAAATCTAAAAGACCATGTAATTAATTCGAAAGATCAATGATTCAAATTGATTCAGGCATTATGAATTCATTGAGAAACACACACATTCTGACATGTACATAGTATATTGGAAATGCAAATGGAGAATCATCAGAAAAATGCAGGTCAAACTGAAACTAAATAATCTATGCAAGGAAGAAGAGTATCGCAAAATTGCAAATGATCCAAGTAACCCAAAAGTTTCATTCACGTGGATAGGGAGTGCAAAGTCATGTCTATATGTGGGGTCTGGTATGTCTTATACTCATAGAAACCAACGGAGAATCATCAGGAAAATGCAGGTTAAAGTGAAACTAAATAATCTATGCAAGGAAGAGTATCGCAAATTTGCAAGTGATCCAAGTAACCCAAAAGTTGTGGATAGGGACTGCCTCATGTCTATATGTGGGGTCTGGTATGTCTTATACTCATAGAAACCATTATAAATTATAAGTCCTGATATACAAACACATGCTAGGAATGAGCCGTGTAAGCATTTCTATATCTATATTTAAGATATTTATATTACCAAAAGAGGCATGAAGTTCTCACGCGGACGGCTCCTTCGAATCCGAGAAACAACTGGAATTTGAACCCCAGAACCTCCCAGAGAATCTTGCCTGGTGACCAGAGGTCTGGCATTTGACTTCACATTTTTGGTGTGCCTCATATGAGTTTCTGGACATGCAAATTGGTATCTGGAGATTTTATCTGGCGATGCCAGCTTTTCACTGGTTTCCCTAGTGTCTATTTCTGAAAGTTCTTCAATATATCTTTTTGTTGGTTTGCGAGCTCTTTTGACTGTTACCTGCTCTGTGTTATCTTTGATAACATTACAACTTTCAAAGGCTGAACTGGAAACATCTGCACCAGAAGGAACAGCAGCATCATTTACTCTGTTATCATTATAACCTAATGAGCCTCTAGAATCTGAATTTGCCACTCCATCTTCAGAATCTGCAGAAATTCTGCTCTTTAAATGATGACATATTTGTTCTCCACCTTTTTTCACCACTACATTATCTCTTATTATGAAAGTAGTGCATGAAAAATCACACGAATTAGTCAGACCCATGGTAATCCTCCTCTTAAGCCACTGTTTGTCCTTGACAGAAGTTTCCCTTCCAAAAGTTGCTTTAAAAGTTTCCTGAAGTTCTTTAACTGTTAGGTCATCTAAACATATCTTTCCCTCCAACTTTGAAAAGTCTGGCTTCCAACTAGAACCAGCAGCAGAAGTTGACGGTGTATCCTGGGAATGGGAGCAGACATCACTCCTCACAGATTGGTCAACATTGCTAAGTTCCGAGAAAGGAGCCGATCCATGAACACCCACCTGGAAGTTTATTCCAATCTAAATCAGTAAAAGACGACTAATAAGTCGCTATATAGTCACTACTAACATTAGTAGAAGCAAAAATGAAGAATACAAAAACCATAATATACTTCTTTTGACTCTCTAATGTTGCACAAAAAAGAAACACCAAACAAGATACAACAACTAACTCTAATAGGTGAATGATTCGCATGCAAAAAATTACAGTTCACCACCAAAAAAAAAATTGTCTGTTACGCCAAACTAGTTTTGCAGAAAATATGAATCTGCTGAATTAAGTCCACTCAATTCAGGCTCATTTCAGCCGAGGTGAGT
Source organism: Solanum aculeatissimum (assembly GCA_038996855.1). Lineage (NCBI taxonomy): Eukaryota > Viridiplantae > Streptophyta > Magnoliopsida > Solanales > Solanaceae > Solanum > Solanum aculeatissimum. The sequence goes on along the minus strand of JBCEWC010000685.1, from coordinate 10,014 downwards.
ACCAATATATTGTTCCTTCCCAGCAACCCTCCTCCTTTTTTCTAAGCTGTTGAAGCTATCTTTAATATGATAGTCAGCATACTGAAACCCCCCCTCCTTTATCTAACACAACAATCTCATACTAAAAAATTACTCTCTCTATCTTTTTTTGTTCTATTTTACATGGCACTCTTTTCACAGCAATTTATTCCAGAAAGAGCATCAGATTTCTGAACTTGGAAACGGTTTAACTTATCATCTTTAATGGCATACTTTTACAAACGCATAAATGTTATAGAATGTTTAAGATCACTCGATCAAAAAATGATTTTTCCTTTCTACTCCATACCCAGTCAAATACCGTCACACAAAAAATGAAACAAAGGAAGTTAGAAAAAGGCCCTAGATCAAGGAGATATAGAAAGCAAAGCTGAAGAGTGCAACTTACATACCTTTCTGGGAGCATCTATTTTTTGCAAGTCCAGCACTGGGTCAGCTGACACATTTGACTTTTCTGCACCAACAATGGGGTCTTCAGACTCTAAGTTACCAGAAAATAACTCTCAATTGAGGGAAAGGCCCAAAAGAACCACCATTTATCTCCAATAATTTGAAGTAAAGATAGTTGCAAATTAATTTGAAGACAAGTGAATTATTAGAAGACTAGTTCTAAACCTTCTGAAAGTTGAAATGAATTTCCCTCCAGAAAGTATCCTTCAGTTATGCAGGATTCTGAAATCTGTCTGGTATCTGGAACAAGCTTGGGTTCACACTTATCATCTTCAAGCAAGTCCTCAACCACCATAATTTCATCCTGAGTTGCCGGGACTAATCTCCCATTGCCATCAACCTACACAGTTGGTAATGACCATCAATTACTCTCTAAAACCACAGCACACTTGGTTCTCTGGCTACAAGTTGAATATGTGATTCATCTCTACAACTTGGGAAACAAGTTCTAGAAGGAAATTTGGAGGAAAAATATAATCCTCAAAATAGAATTCTAACAAATATTGACCCAAGTATGGTATTACACTTAAAACCACTTGGAGTTGCAAAATAGGACCAATAGGAAAACAGAAACATTTATGAGGAAAAGAAATGCCAACCACAAGAAAAAAAGGTAGCATACAAGGCATTGTAGAAAGCAAACACCTTTTTAGAAATACCTTCTGGAAAATCAAGAACTTGTATTCTATTTCCGACTAGATTGAGGATGGAAACTGAAAATCAATATGATGACCCTAATAAAAATACTTCCTCGTCGCCTCAAAATAGTGGTCAACAATCAAAACGGCAAGTCCCTCCATCCCAGTATTTTGGACGGCGAAAGGCGACAAAAGGAAATAAGGGTCTGCCTCGCCACAAGCTGAGGCGAGTGGAAGGCACTCGCCTTTTGACGTACGGCGCCAATTAATACCAAAACATTAAAATAATTAATTGCATATATAAATAACTAAAATCTCAATAACATATTAGCAAATATTTCAATTCAAAAACTAAAAATAGGATAGTAGATACTACAAGTCTAGAACTTGAATGAGAAAAAACAAAACAAAAGTCAAAACAGTGAGAAAAATAACAGAGATAGAAACAACTCCGTGGTCTGAAGAAGTAGAAAAACACCGGAAGAAGAAATCTCAAGAAGAAAAAAAGAAATACGTATTGGTTGGAGTCTAGTGTTGTGAAAGGCGATCGCCTTGTCGCCAATGGCGAAAGGCGAGGCGACCCTTCATCACCTTTTAGCTTTATGGCGAGGCGATCTTCAAAAGGCAACGCTATAGCGACAATGGCGACAAAGACGTCGCCTTTTGTAATTTTTTATAAAAAAAAAAGTGGACCAATTTAGGGTTTTAAAAGTTAGAAGATAATTTTAGGGTTTTCTTTCCATGTTTGCACAATTGCACTCTTACACTTAAACTTTGACTCCAACCAAATGACCCGACTAGACTTCTCCCACAACCAGCCAAACTTTTTCGGAGACTCCAAAGTCCAACCAATACGTATTTCTTCTTCTTTTCTTCTTGAGATTTCTTCTTCTTGTGTTTTTCTATTTCTTCTTCTTCAGACTATAGAGTTACTTCTACCTCTGTTATTTTTCTCACTGTTTTGACTTATGTTTTGTTTTTTTCTCATTCAAGTTCTAGACTTGTAGTATCTACTATCCTATTTTTAGTTTTTGAATTGAAATATTTGTTAATATGTTATTGAGATTGAGATTTTGATTATTTATATATACAATTAAATACATTGATCTTTTGGTATTAATTGGCACCGTGTGGCAAGGTAGACCCTTGTCGCCTTTCGCCATCCAAAATACTAGGTTGGATTTTGGAGTCTCCTGAAAAGTTTGGTTGGTCGTGGGAGAAGTCAAGTCGGGTCATTTGGTTGGAGTCGAAGTCTAAGTGTAAGAGTGCAAACTTGAAAAAGAAAACCCTAAAATTATCTTATAACTTTTAAAACCTAAATTGGTCCACTTTTTTTAAGAAAATAGAAAAGGTGGCGTCTTTCTTGACTTTGTCACCATTGTCGCTATGGCGTCGCCCTTTGAAGATCGTTGCGTCATAAAGCTAAAAGGCGATGAAGGGTCGCCTCGCCTCTCGCCATTGGCGACAAGGCGATCGCCTTTCACAACGCTGCTGAATCCATCCAATTTAAGTGTCTTACTTTCCTTTTTGGCATGTCACCAAAAAAGTGCCTCTTTCTATATTTAGTAAGTTTTTTCAATTCCAACATGGCAAGTTTAAGACACAAGATTTAAAGGACTACACGCATCTTTAACTTAAGATCACAAGATTCAAAAGCCTCCCTTTATTTCATAAACTCAGTGCCAAGTCAAACCAAGACACTTAAATAGGGACAAAGCGAGTACTATATAGAGTGAGCTCAAGAGATGCTTCTTTCTAATTAGTCTTTACCTAGAGCCAGTGACGGACCCAGAATTTTGTATAAGTGGGTTCAAAATACACGCGATAAGAATCGATGATAAAATCAACACTATGACAACCAAGCGAAAGCGAATTTGCTCGTTGTTTAAGCTTTATTTTATTTTCTACCATAAAATAAAGCCATTATTTTCAAGTCAGCACTCTTTAATTTTTACAATGAGGTAATTTTTTTTATATAAAATAATTACAATTTCTATTTACATTTATCTTTAAAATAATCTATCTACTCAATTTCTCAAATTTTGCTTTAAATTTTTTAAAGATTGGTTAATAATCATGAGTAATTTAAAAAATATATTAAACTCTAAACATATAACAAAGTACAAAATACATTAAACTCTAAACATATTACAAAATACAAATTCCTTTCCTGTTTAATTATTGCTTAAAATTATATATAGCAAAAATTATTGCTTACAGAAAACAAAAATCAAACAAAAGAGTTGGGAATAAACTAACTGAAACAACCAATTAAATTATGAGAGCTTATAAAGGCAAATAAAGAAATACAGTATAGAACAAATAAGCAATTTCAATATAGATAAAATTAAATTAAACTAAAAATCATTTCAAAATATCCTTACATATTTTACTGAAAATTATAAGAGAAAAAACAAATTATAACTTTGAATAAAGTTTAAAGCTTTGAAGTTACAATAAAAAGGGAAGCACCATTTAAGTATAACAAAAAACTAACAAAAAATAGTTGTGAGAAAGTTTATAACGCTCAACATCCATATAGCTTTGAACCCGCATAACCACCCAGCCACAGAGTCAGTAGATACCAAGTGGATTCAATTATTATATATACCCAAATTGCTTCTTTTGTTCAAAAAAAAAAGAACAAATTGCTTCTCTTTAAGATGATAATTATATCTATACATGGTCTAATTTTTCACAAAGTGAGTTCATATGAACCCTCTTGGAACCATGTAGGTCCGATATAATTCTCTTGCAACTATCTCACCATCCCCACCACCATCTTCCCATTTGAGACTTGAGAGGTCCGATAAAATTCACGTTCACCTCTCTTTGCCCACAGATTAAGTTTTTAGCCAGTTTTCTAGCACCAAGTACAAATCATGAACTTTCTTTAATTTTTTTCTATCAAGATAGAAGCAAATGATTTCAGATCAATAGTTTTTGATCATGAACTTTCATTCCATGTTGGGCCGAATGGAGAATCAAGCTGGAATGGGGAAAAAAGATCAGGTTATTAATAAAGAAGCTCCCTTCAAACCGCAAGTAAAACATATAGATCTGTTCCATATTGAGGAAGCAAAACATTCTCCAACCATTTGCTGATCACTAGAAACTTTGATCTTTCCATAAAGTAGAGAAAATAAACACAAGTATATACCCTGGTCAATTAAGGTTTCCCCAGGGTCCTCCCACAAATGCAATTAAGGTTCTCATCAATCTCAGTTCCTCAACTACAGCTTCAGCAGTATGGACTTGCTAAGAACATAAACTGTTGCTTAACCTAATAGGAAATAGGTTGATTAGAAATACATGTACAAGTATTTTCCAAACTCCTCCATCATGAAGAGCTTAAAGGAGCCTGACAAAATTGTTGCTCAACCTAATAGGAAATAGGTTTTGATTAGAAATCATGCTTACTTGCTGTCATAACAATACATGTAGAAGTATTTTCCAAACTCCTCTATCATGAAGAGCTTAAAGGAGCCTGACAATCTTCAAATTTAATGTAAGCATTGATGAGTAGCCTCTTCCACCCATTAGTAAGTGAGGGAGAGAAAAAGCAATGCTAGAACTTTTGATGAAGAAAAGCAATGCTAGAACTAATCCATTTTGATTTTTAGATTGGTATAAGCTCCCATATAAAATTTCTGTAGCACAAGAACTCTTCTTCGAGGTAGATAACAAATTAAAATCATTTTTACAGCACAGTATGAAGCCTCTTTCAGTGTCATTCTACAATCTAGATGGGTCAAGTCAAACAAGTATATATAGAGGAAACACATCTCAAAACCTGAAGATCTAAAAAAGTAGATGTAGGGTGTGCTTGGTATGGATAATGTTTTTCATTTTTCACGAGTTTAGTTGGTCAGGATTTTTGAAGCATATTTTATCAATAAAATTAAGTTTACTGAAAATTAAATTAAACTAAAAATCATTTCAAAAATATCCTTACATATTTTACTGAAAATTATAAGAGAAGAAAAAAATTATAACTTTGAATAAAGCTTTAAGCTTTGAAGTTAGAATAAAAAGGGAAACATTGTTTAAGTATAACAAAAAACTGACAAAAAGTTGCTGTGAGAAAGGTTCAAACGCTCGACATCCCTGTAGCTTTGAACCTGCATAACCACCCAGCCACAGAGTCATTTGATATCAAGTGATTCAATTTATTATATATACCAAAATTGTTTCTCTTTTAGATGATATTTATATCTATACATGGTCTAATTTTCCACAAAGTGGGTTCATATAAGCTCTCTTGGAAACATGTAGGTGCCCCCGCCTAGAGCTATTCCCAGAACTTATGATCTAAAAACAATGGAGCCAACATCAAAGTTCTAAATAATCACCTAAAATCTTCTTAAGCAACTGTCTCACCATTCCCACCACCATCATCCCATTTGAGAAGTCCAATAAAATTCTCGTTCACCTCTCTTCGCCTGCAGGTTAAGCTTTTAGCCACTTTTCTAGCACCAAGTACAAATCATGAACTTTCTTTATTTTTTTCGATCAAGATAGAAGCAAATGATTTCATATCAATATTTTTTTATCATGAACTTTCCTTCCATATTTGGCTGAATGGAGAATCAAGTTGGAATGAGGAAAAAAGATCACGTTATTAAAAAAGAAGCTCCCTTAAAATTGCAAGGGAAACATAAACATCTGTTCCATGTTGAGGAAGAAAGTATTCTCCAACCATTCACTGATCACTAGCAATTTAGATCTTTCCATAAAGTATAGAAAATAAACACAAGTATCCCTAGAATTATGCTTTACAAAAACAAAAACTCAATGCCACTTTTGACTTGAATGGTGCTAGACCAATAAAATAACAAATTTCAATCACTTGATTCACAAGTCATACCCGGACAAGCTGGTAAACAATAGGATGAGCAATCTCCTTCTCCAATGCTCTGATGGTGTTTGTGACCTGAACAACACTATCCTCAATTTTGGATTCACTTGCCTCCATTGCAAATGCACAACATGCAGCAGGAATTTCTGAAACACACAAATTTGACTATTTACAACAACAACATACCCAATGAAATACCACAAGTCTGTTCCAGTGAGGGTAAAGTGTACAACCTTACACAAATTTAACTATTTGAGAGAGAATTTAATACCAATGAAGCCTAAAAATCAAACCCTAGCTTACATGCAGAAAAAAACACCCAATTACAGCAATATCAGAAGAATAATTAATATATATATATACACACACATCAATCATAAATTTTAACTAAATTTCATCAGAATCAACAAATACTGGAATTCCAATTGAACTCACCATAGAAGAATTACACAAGACCAGTCACATCATTCTTCTCAGCTTAAATTCAAAATTTTGGTAATACCGCCAGTAGAAAAAAAAAAGGGGAGAGACATAGACGTGAATCAAAGAGCCAAAAGCCAAAATGATTGAATCAAAATCGAATCAAGAAATTCTTTTTTATTTTTTAGGTGATTCGCAGAGAGAAATGGTTATCGGAATCAAAAGCAAAAAGAAATAAACCTCGAAGTATTTTTCTTGCTTTGGGAAATTGCTTTTCCAGTACGCTCGAAAAGTTCCGGAACCGAAAATTCTTTTTGTTAGAAGAGAAAGTGACGCCCAAGAGCGCGTGAAGTCCGACTAAGTACCTGAATGGTGGTAATTGGGCTTTATAATCCGAGAATACTATTGGGCTTTTGAAAGAATAGTTGGGCTTATTCACCAGGCCCAGATGGAAACAAAGACTAAGGGATGGTTTGGTTGCTAATTAGGAAGAAAGTTATTCGATTCATTGAGAAATAATCAAATTTTGTATTTTATGTTTTTCTAAGTTATTTCTTACTTGCTAACTCATTGAGAAACGTGAAAAATGGATAGCGTCTTCTTTAAACAGCTGTCAATTGAGCTGGCTCATTTCTTTAAACAAAAGTCTTATGACAGAGGTTGTTGAAAGCATAAGAGTATCGTGTCAAACAATAAGTGTTATTTGTTTAATTGTCGTACAATCCTTCCAAGAAAATTCATTAATTTATGCAACACTATCTCATATAAATTTGAAGAAAATAATAAAAAAAAATTATGCATTTCTATTTATTTGTTAAAGTAGGACTTATTGTAAGATACAATCAGAAATGTAATTTGCAATGATACCATCTTTTTCGGAATGAGTTGGTGACATTTTGAAAAATTCTACTATGAGATACATAAAATCATATAATTTATGTTTCAAAATTCAAATATAATTTTCTAATGAATATCTTATAATTGGTGAATCATTATATTAAATGAAACCAATACATAAACTTGCATGCGTTTCCAAAGTAAAAAATAAAATACCAACAACTCATAACATCATTAACAGTTCATGAGAATTAGGAGTTAGAAATTGAAAAAAATCAAGAAAATTCCAACAGCTGGATTAATGCATATCTAAAGAGACTTGATAGTTGATACTTTCTTTTTATTTGTTTTATATAAATTCTTACACAACAAATATATTGAAATAAAATACATATAAGTTATTAATTTATGTCAAATAAAAAAAATGACTAAGTCCTGTATTTTATGTTTTCATAAGTTGTTCCTTACTTGCTGATTCATTGAGAAGCGTGAAAAATGAATAGTGTCTTCTTTACACAGCTGTTGACTCATTCCTCTAAATAAGAGTCTCATGACGAAGATTGTTGGAAGTATGAGGGGATCGTATCAAACAAGAAGTGTTGTTTGTTTGTTTGTGATTTAATACTTCTAAGAAAATTTATTAATTTATGCAACACTCCCTCATATTATTTTGAAAAAAATACCAAAATTGATGTATTTCTATTTATTTATTAAAGCAAGACTTATTACAAGATACAAACAAATAAAAGTGAAAAATGTAATGTGCAACAATACCATCTTTTTCAGGGTGAGTTGGTGACATTCTGAAATACTCTATTATGAGATACATAAAATCATATAAATTATATGTCTTAAATTTTTTTCTGATGACTATTCTATAGTCGACGAATCATTATACTAAATGAAACTAATACATAAATTTACAAAATTTTCAAAGTAAAAGATAAACGTTAACAATCCACAACATCATTAACAGTTCATGAGAAATTAGTGAGGTAAAAATTGGAAAAAAAAAAATTTTAAAATCAACAGATGGAGTAATGCATATCTAAAGAGATTTCTTTAATCAAACTCTGAGAATAACATTCAAGAAAAGATACAATGTAATGCACTATTACTAGCTAATTTGGCTAAATTAGCATAACTAACTATTGCATATTATATATAGTTTAGTAAGTATTGTACATTTTCATTTAATAACACTACAGTCTATAATCGCAATATGTGATTCATTTCCAGTCGTACTGTCGATAATTAAAATTTGGCTAAGTCATGATGACTTGAAAAGAAATAGATATGTTACAACCTAAAAATAAGTCAGTTGGATCAGAGAAGAAAAAAATTTGTTAACTGTTATTGGACATCACATACCCAATCTTTAGGTAAGTACTTTGACTCCTCTCATAAGATTTTTTCAAGATCCTTCCACAAATTCGATTAAGGTTCTCATCAACCTCAGTCCTCAACAACATTTTCAGTAGTATAAACTTACTAAGAACATAAATTACTGTTTTATCTAATATGAATTAGATTGACTACAGATTATGTTTAGACATATTTGTAAAAATATTTTTCAAACTCTTTTGTCGTAATAAACTTAAAGGAGCATGTCAATCTTCAAATTTAATGTAAGCATTGATAGCCTCTTCCACTCATTAATAAGTGAGTAAGAGAAATAAGCGACAATAGAAGTTAATTCACTTTGATTTTAGATTTTTATATGCTTCAACATAAAATTTCTTTAGCACAAAAGCTCTTCTTTTAAGGGCAAAAGAACTAATTCCCTAAAACCTAAGTTCAATCATTTACAAGTACATATATTTGTGAGGCCCCGTGTTTCTCGTCTTTCATAATATGCAAAGTGTGCCATGTTATATAAGGCATGTATGATTTTGTATAGTACCTATGAATAATAAGGTTGCAAATAAGTGGTGATGTCAAGGACTTAAGGTTTTAAGTCAAAGAAACCCCCTAAGCACATACTCAGGGTTAAAGAAATGGTTCGAGTGGCACCTCGCCTTATTCGAAAGGTTTAAATTAAGTTACCATAAGCTTCTTTAAGAAAATCTTCTTTAATTTGGGTTAAATATATCAAATCATATCTCCCAAAATAGAAGGAGTTAGAAGGGACATGACCTATCAAATTGAAGGTCTACGAGTCTAGTTTGCAACACACAAAGTCGGCATCAATCCGACTTCAGAATAAAAAGTTATGACAATTTTATCGTGATTGCTCGAGCAGAGAACTGAGTCTTGGGCCGGATCGGGTCAAGTCCACATACATGTCAGCTAATTCAACCTTTTAAAGCTCAAAACACAACATTTTTGTCCCAAAATAGTAGAGAAACTGAAGATGGAGCTCCCACAAGTTCTCTAAGAGATTTAGGAATGTTTTTCGCATTTTTACCGTTAAAATTCGTCTAGGTACCTAGAAATATGTGTCTTACACTTTACAATTATTTTTCCCTTCTATTAGTCGTGTTTGGAGCTATTTTTGGAAGGAAGAAATTAGGAGTTCTTGTTGGTTATTCCAGACTTATAGATGGTTTATTCAGGTAATAATCTTGGGGGTCTTTTATGATTGTTTTTATGAAGTTTTACAAATGTTTTATCGCCTTAAGGTTATATGGCAAATTTTTCGATGTATGCTTAATTATGGGATATTTATAGGTGATTATAAATTGCGTGTATATAGTGTTATCCCCGTATAAAACTTGCAATGGAAAAGACAGAATACAAAAACGTTTAAGAATCTGAGTCCACAGAATTCAC
>JBCEWC010000684.1:0-51261 GCA_038996855.1 Solanum aculeatissimum | reverse complement strand
ATTTTTCTATAATGGATTTAATTAAAATTACTAACTAACCCTTCATAAAAAAAATAATTTGAAAAGGGTTGTTACAAGTTTGGAGGAAAAAGAAGACATAAACATAAACAGTACTTAACTTTTATTAAAATGAACAAAATAAAGATTCGATCGCATGTGATAATGATAGTATTGCATGAGAAGTGTATATGAATAATAGCTTTTTATGTACCGATGAAGCATGCATTCCAAGCTCCTGATGGTGTCAGACAAAATGCACACAAGACCAGGAGTGTGGATGATATATTCTTTCTTTTCTTCAACTGTAATCTTTATGTTCGTGTTCTCCTTGTAAAGTTTTTGGGTATGTGAGCCAACTAATGGCACTAAGTTCCAAGGATGCAGATTGAGAAAAGAATGGAGAAACTCAAAAAAGGCAGAACTAAAGATTCACAAGCTAAAGTAAAGGTAAACTTCTTTTAGTTACTGGAAGATTAAGTGAGTAGTTCATCCTTGCAAGTTCTTAAAATGTTAATTGTTGTACAGTTGGCATCCTAGTATTACGTTACAAATGTTGTCTTTGGGACATCTATTTTCGATATAATCGTTTCAGGAGGAAGCAGAAAAGTCTGCTTTGGAGAAAATACAACAAGCACTACTGGATGGAAAACCAGCACGGTCAGTATCCTTGTCAGAATTTGAAAAGGAGGCAATAAAGCAGCTTTGTCTTCTAACAATGAAGCCTGTCATATTTGTGGCAAATGTAGCGGAATCAGAGGTAGCTGAGCCTGAAAATAATCCTCATGTCAAGGAAGTAATAAAAAAAGCTTCTGAGTTAAATTCTGGTGTGGTGACTATTTCAGCGCAGGTCTGTTGACTTTTCATCAGACCTTTCCCTTTTCTATTTGAAATTTTGAATCGATCAAAATTCACGGCTTATTTCATTCCAGGGGGAGATCTTTATCCTATTTATGCTATTGGAAATTACTTTAATTGTCATATCTATTTCTTGTCCTCAATCCTCAATATGAGTCTAGAAACTTTTATGATAAATTAATACCAGAAGGAAATTCGGGATATGTGACATTACCCATCTATGAGAGAAGGGCGAGAGGCATGAACTGACCTCAATGGAAATCAGGACCTGTCAAGATCTCTTGACCTTTTATTTTTTTTGGGGGGGGGGGGAGGGGGAGGGGGAGCCTTTACTCTTTTCCATCTTTAAGGAGTTAGGATTATGATTTGCTTAAGTGAATATAGCTTTATATACGATAAAAAATCGCTGTGGCATCAAAAGTTACTTGCAGTTATTACATACTTCTGGTCTTCCTATTGCAGGTTGAGTCTGAGCTATCTGAACTTCCTTTAGAAGAAAGAATGGAATATTTGATATCTCTTGGTGTCAATGAAAGTGGCCTTGGAAATCTTATTAGAGAAACTTATGGTCTCCTTGGGTTGCGTACATACTTCACTTCTGGCGAGAAGGTGAAATAAATAAAAGAGCTTTAGTGATTTTTGATTGTTGGTGTAGTTTTTGCCTTTTTGGTACTATAGTGCATGAGTATTGAGTTTATCATTGATCAACTTGCAGGAAACCAAAGCATGGACCATCCTCTCAGGTTTGTACTATATTTTCTCTATTTTGTTCTTTTCTTAAAAGTGAAAAGAAGCAAAGATGTTTTGAAGGAAAACAGGACAATCTTCAGAAGATAAAGATAGACTGCCTAGGGCTTTACTACTTTTGGTGTAAGCAAGTAGTGATAGGAGATACTCAAGATGTGTTTAATGTTATTGATTGGCTGTAACTAGAAGTTCCTAGGAATGATGTAAGTAAAGCTTTTTGTAGGGGGACTACATTTTGATGTAGTATACCTGTGGATATATAGAAGTAAATGTTACCTTCCTCAAAAAATAAAAAAAGAAGCAGTTCTGGTTCCTCTCTTATATTACTTCCAATTTTGGTAACTTTTTAACTGGCTAAGCACATAAAACCTCCACTTTTCCTGTTTCTGCTCTTTTAATCCTATTGTTAATGACACTTCTACAAGTTAATAGAATTTCCTTGTTTCCTTGTCTTTTGTGGCTTCACTTAAATGGCATTTTCCCTTAAATACCAGTGTCTTTTCCTCTGATTAAAATGCTCTGTTTAATCATTTAAAAGGGGGAAAAGGCGAAAGCAAAAAAATCATGTGCTTCATGCTTTGTCGTTTTCTATTCCTCCTCTCACATCACCTCTGCAAGGCTCATTCATTCTCCCCCATCCAACCAGCAACCATATGCTGCACTTTTCCCCCTTCCGAGCTCCTCTTCATGGAAATTCTTCTTCTCCCTAGTTGATTTTCTTTTTCTAATGACAGACTCTTCCTTGTTATGGGTCAATTTTCTCGAGAAAAAAATTCTGGATGGTTGTTTAGGTCAATTTTCAAGAATAAATAAGAAGTTTTATGTGCTTAAAAAATAGAGGGACTAAATTTGAAGTTTGCAACTGAGGGACTAAAACCGTTCTCTAAAAATTTCCTTTACAGGGAACTTATAACTGAGTCAATTGAGCTTAGAGAAAAGAATAAACAGTCCCTTGTATTTTGCTTAAATTGGGTACTGATTTGAATAATTGATTGGCGTGGCATGTAACCCTTCACATCCTTTATCCTGAACATGTTTGTCTAACCATTATGATTGTATAGGAATGACTGCTCCCCAAGCAGCTGGGGTTATTCACTCCGACTTCGAAAAGGGCTTCATCAGGGCAGAGACGGTGAGTATCATGCAAAAATAGGACAACTCATAAGAAACAGTAAACTATGCTTTGGTTACTTCCAAGACTTTCATCATGTATGTTGATTTGTTTTAGAGGACAACCATATACACAATATTTTGATAAAATTTAGTAGGCATTCAACTATGTCCTAAACATTGTGAAGGTAATGATTGAGTGGTTAAAGCTTCACATTGGTTAGATCATAGATGATGAAGATATGCTGACAATGGTGAAACTTTGTACTTTTGTGAATATAAATAAATGTGATTAATCTAGATGACTGGATGTAACTATTTCTGTGAATAGTAACCTTAGATGTATAGACCAAGTCAAAGCAAGGTTTCACATGATAGGTGGAGCTTGATTGAACTGTTCTGTTATGTAATATGTGAGTATCAGTGACTGCTGACTATGAAGAATTGAGTCTATTTTTCAGCTGAAAATATAAGACTTCGCTGACATGGTTATAACTTGTAATCATTAATCTTCATTTACCCAATTTACCTGACATAGAAGTTCTATTTGAATGTTATTTTGGTGCTTCTAGGGTTCATTTGTGCATAAAATACCTAAACAGATGGTATAAGATGGAAACACGACTCTGATGGCAAGTTCTCCGTGAGTAGACTGTACAAGAGAGAGAGAGTATGTCTCACTCAGGGGGAAGTCTAGGTCCATGGAAACAAATATGGAAGTGCAACACCCCAACCAAGATAAAATGCTTCACCTGGTTGGTCTCCAGAAGGGCATGTCTCACTCGAGAAAAATTCAAGGAAAGGGGCTTCCAGACTTTTTTGTCATGAAGAGGAGAAAACTAACAGCCACTTATTTCTACACTGTAGGATTACTGTTCAGGTGTGGCACATGGTTCTCAACATTTCTCAAGAACCCAGGGTGATGCCAGAACATACTGCTGATCTTTTGAGCTGTTGGATTGTGTGGGGTGGGGGACCCAAAAAAGATGGTGGTCTATAGTACCTGCTTGTGTCTAGTGGGCTATTTGGAGAGAGAAACCTCAGGCATCATGAGAATATTAGTAACACTATTCAGAAGGTTAAAAAAAATTGCATTAATATGTTGTATTTTTGGTGTAAAGAAGATGGTGTAGAAGAAGTAGAACAGTTGGTAGATTTCCTAGGATCTATGTAATTATGAAAATAGCGTGTTAACTTTTTGGAGGTAGCCAGCATACCCATTATGCTGAAGATTACAACTTTACCTTTATAAAAAAAATAATACCTAAAAGATGTTCAAAAAGTAGCTGTTAATAGGGTGTGTCTGAGCTCAACCAACAACAAAGACGAGTGAATCCAGAATATGTAGGTCGCTTATATGAATCCTCAGCATCCAGATAGCTCCATTCAGACAAATAGTAGTGGATATATGAATCCTTAATAGGGTGGATCTTAGCTAAATTGATTTAGGATCGGTTTGTTTGGTTGTGAATTTGAAGGTCAGATCCATTATGTTGCCATTTTTTTATGCTTAATCATGTGGTTGTCTTTTGTCTTTCATTTCAAGTAGCCCAGAAACTCACCATGCTGAATGTATGGAACTTGTAGAACTGTTTTTTAGTGCTTGTTGAGTTGTTTTGCTCATGGAAGAAGGCTTAACTTGCCGCAAACTAGATGTTAGAACCATTTCAGCTTATTGACCTCCTCTTCCAACCTCATATGCACACCCAAGCTCAGATGAGCTTGTTGTGAACAGTCTCAACCATGGCTAACTTAAATCTATAGTAGTTATCCTTCGTTATTTTTAGGAGAGATGATTCTTAGAAATAAATTAATGATTCTTTATCTAGGTGTATTTTTATGGTCTAGGTATGTTATTAGCCAAGTGTTTTTTCATTCAAGTTTTTGAACAGTCTTTTCCTTTACTGTCAACTTTACTTCTTTGCAGGTTGCTTATGATGACTTTGTTACTGCTGGTTCATTTGCAGCTGCAAGGGAGAAAGGACTTGTAAGTTGGCACTTTCTGTTCATTCATGGTTCCTCTTGATACTGTTACTTCTGTTGATTTTTGACCTCAGATGTCGGGAAGTATGTATAATGTCTCTGTAGTCTGTAGTATTTTATTGAGACAGTAAAGCAGTTATATAACCCATTTGATAGTCTACGTCTACCTGAACCAAGTGTACAATTGAAATTTAAAAACTTGGTGCCTTCTTTCCAATTTTGGATATATCTGAAACTAATAGGATTCCTCCCCCATGGGCAAGTACCTCAGGTATTCTTTGGGTACCTGAAATGTCTTGAGAAAGTGTTAGGGCTTGTGATTGCGGTGTAATTTCAAATATAGATAGATATTTAAAGTAATGGTAAATAAGTTAAATATTTCCATTTTAGAATTTAAAAAACTTTATTAAGAAAAATTCCCATAAAGTAAACTTAGATATCTGTCTTTGGCTTGTACCCAGATGCAGTGGTAGCATCAAAATAGCTTCCTGAAGCAAAAAGCTCTGGCGAACACAAATAAAGAATCCATCATTGTTTTTTGGTGTCATTTCTTGATTATTGTTGATTGAAGAACATTTTAATGGAGTTAACATTTTCAAAATTTTTTAGTGAACCACTTCATTGTTATGTCAGATACCTCAATATATTTTGTTTATGTAAATTGGATATTGATAGTTGTTACCTGACCTTCTTACTTTGGCTCCAGCACTTAAAAACAAGATGTTTATTGCCTCCCCTACCCCCAAATTGTAAAGAGGCTGCTAATCTCATATAACTTTTACTAATATGTGGTTTTCTTTTACAAAGATAATCACTTGTGTAACAGAATGTAAATAGTACTTCTTTGTTCCTTGACCTGTGCAAACAAAAGAATAGATCAAGCTGGTTACAGGATTTATCTTTGTGTATGCAGTTAAGGTTAGAAGGGAAAGATTATGTTGTGCAAGAAGGGGATATAATGCTGTTTCGGTTCAATGTCTAATTGAAGCACAGCCGGTGAAGGAGATGTCACAAATTTTTATGATGCCCACGGTTGTTCTGCACCATTCAGATTTCTGAGACAGCAGATTTTGCTATGAGAGTTTTTTGCCGTGAAGCCTATATTTACGAGCTAGTCAGGTTTGTGATTTTAAGGCACTGCAACTGGTGCTAATGAGATAGATTATGGTTTTCACTTAGCCGCTACAAATCTCAATTTAGGCTCGTCGTGTAACATTCAATGTCCATAGGTCTTTCAACTTGTGTATTATTGTTGTAATTCTTCACTCCTTTACCACCCTCCCCCATACGCCTTAGATAGGCACTGCACATGATTTGGAAATAAACACACAGAAGAAGATCCAAAAGAAGAATTTTTTGACAATTTGATGGTTATGAATTGTCTGATAGTTGGCACATTCAATTCTATAGCTCTCAAGCTTAGCTACATGGTTGGTGGAGATTGTTGGAACTTCTTTTTGCTCATTGTCCTTTGTTTACTAAAGGTGAGAGTATAAATAAATGGATTTTAGATGCTTGACCAAACAAGGATAAATGTAGAAGACGTCCTTGCTTTTACTTGCTGCTTTCACAGTTACTGTTGGCCTATTTTCAATTGGAATGCCTAGTTTTTGCTGTGGTCAATTATTAACACTATGCTTTCCTAACGGATAAACAAAAATTGCCAGTTGTAGTTTTGCTTGGAAGCTAAGATGAAAGGGGTCTTTGTTCCCCTTGTACCAGCACTGCGCAGGTAAGGCGTACCTATTCCTTTATGCTGGTCACTATCTGTTAAATAATCAGATAGCAATGGAATTTTTTAGGTAGAATGTAACTTCATCTGTAGTTTATTGCGTTTATTATGTATGAGACAAATAGTAGACGTGTTTGATTCCTCTTTAACTACAAAGACAGCAAGGTAATGATTGTATCTTATGAAATAATTCTGTCCTAATCGACAGGATTTTGTTTTTGTTGGGTAGGATTCTCGTACAAGTGAACCAATTGCATAAGCTGCGTTTTGTTGTGCTGTCTATTATTTATCCAAGTGGTTGCCTTATCAGCAAATGCTTTGGCATTTTGAAAAGGAGATCCAAGAAAAAGACAAAAGGTCCAGACAATATCTAGTACTATTCCTTCTTTTCCTTGGGACGCACTTAAAAAATAAAACGACATGGATTTATGGAACCGACAAAGATATTGGAGAAATGTACGCATGAAAGCACTAACAATATTAAATAATGAGTCAAAAGTAATACATGATCGTACAGTGACTCGATTGTACTTGTATTAATCCATGGGTACTTTAGTGTCTGTTTATTGTTAAAAAATCAGAATGTAATCTATTCCAAGATCTGTTGGTGCCCACTAAAACAATACATCTTCTTTGTTGGTATACGAGCTCTATCACAGTTGACAACACAAAATGTTCAGAGAGAAAAAATTTATTGGGGAAGTTGGGGAGGGTGCTTATCTTTAGGTTCGGGAAAAAATCACATTGGTAGTCGATAAAATCATGGATTCATGATTTGAGCTCTATGAGTTGAATTTTGAGATGTCATGCTAGTAATAAAGTTCTAATCTTTTTTCTTACACATATTTAATGAAATTATAATACATATACATTGTCTAGGGTTAAAGCTATTGAGTTAATGGAGTGACGTCTTAACAGGCATAAAAGGATTAAGTTTATTCTTGATTTACATTGTTTTATGGTGTGCCTATCAGCCTATGATTGCATACGTAGAGGAAAGGCACGAGGACTAGGCAAGCCTAATATGCCTAGTTGGTTAAAGAGCCAACTTGTTACCTCTCAACTGCTAATCACCTTAATTATAGTAGGCCATGCTTATCTTTCCTCCAAAGACACAATGAATAAAATCTTGATCATGAGTACACACAGAGAGCAAACAGCACATGAGACCTCATCTGAAACAGAGACTAAAAGATAGCTTGTCTTTGTCATTTGAAATAATTTAGGTCCCCAATTAGAACCATAAAACAATGACCTTTCAACCATATACACCTATCGATCTCAGCAATATTCATCTTCTCAGTATCATATTTAAGTCTTTTAATTAATGAAACCAATTAGAAGGAAGGAGGAAACTAAGAGAAGATGAAGAAGATGAATCTGTTATTGAGGAAGTGCAAGACTTTGTCAAGGCAACTAGGAAGAAGCTCATCTTATAGTAGTTTAAGGTCTAGGTCTACAAAAGAAGAATTTTGGAATGTGGAATCTCAAGAAGATAGTAAAGAAGATTTTCAGACAATTCTTGTTGGCAACTCAAGAAGGAAATATGTGATAAAATCAAAATACTTGAGCCATCCACTATTGAATGCTCTAATACAGAAATCAAAGCAGAAGCCTGGGGATAAAGATCATCTTTCTGTTAAGTGTGAGGTTGTTCTTTTTGATCATCTTCTTTGGTTGCTTGAAAATGCTGATCCCAGCAACCTTAATTCTGATTCTTTGGAGGAATTGGCTGATCTATATGTTGTTTAAGGTGAATATTTTCGTTAATATTCTACCTTTTGTCTTCATTTCTCTAGTAAAAAATATGTTTTCACTCTAATATTTTTTCATGTAATTAGTAGAAATAAAGGTTAAGGAGTGATCTTCTCATTAAAAAATGAGAAGGATCTTAGTTTCCTATTATAATATGCATTTCCCCCTTGGTTTACAGTTTTCATCATTCTTTATTCAAGTTGTTGATATCCAATGTAAGAATTACAAATCAATAAAGTTCATTATGTTTGGTAAATTGTGATTGTGTTGTATTGGTTTAAGGAAATTCCACCACCAAGAGTAGTGATGGGATGGATAAATTCAATGAAATGAAAAAAATCACTAGTAAGAAATCTTATGAAATGTTAGTGTAGTAAAAAAAAGTCAATATAAATATCAAATATCACATGAAAACACAAAAAGAAAAAGGAAAGGAGACACCAAAACAAAGTCTATCTTAATGCACTAAGGCAATAGTTAAACGTTTATAAGGATTTCTTAAATGGGAAAATTTATATTGTGGTCTTAGACATCTATGTCAATCTTATAAGTGTCCTTAAAAGATAAAATATTTTTTTATTAATTATATAAAAATGAGTTTCATATAAGTTTGATCTTTTGTTTTAATAAATGAATAAGAAACAATTACGAGAAGATTATTAAAACTGTAATTTTATTTATTAAACTCTGAACTCTGACGATATCTATATACTTTAATGGTATCAAGTAGTTTCTTCCTCTTTGATATCATCAAAGTGTGTATATATATACACTTTGATGGTATCAAACAATTTCATTAAAGTATTGTCTCTTCCTTCTTAATACATTAGAGTATATATATATTCTTATGGCATCAAACGCATGAGAATAGTTACAACAGGGAATATGAAAGTAAGAAAGTAACTGCTTGTAAAAAAAAAATTCCTTTTTTTGAATATAAATGTTCTTTTTCTATTTTTTAAATCACCAAAAAATAAGAATCCGGAACCCAAAGGGCACAAATTGATTGGGAATTAACCAAAAGGACAATTTTTTTTTTGATACCAAAAGGGCAAAGGCGCAGCACCTGCTGCGCTTTACCCCTGTCCATTAACGCCCTAGACAGAAAATGTGACGGTGCCAATAAAAGGGTAAGGCGCAGGTGACAGTGCGCCTTGCCTTTTTTCCTGCCACATTGGCAGATTTTGCAGGTAAGGCGCACTGTCACCTGCACCTTACCCTTTTATTGGCACTGTCACATTTTCCGTCTAGGACGTTAATGGACAAGGATAAGGCGCAGCAAGTGTTGCGCCTTTGTACTTTTGGTATTAAAAAAAAAGTTTACCCTTTTGATTAATTCCCAATCAATTTGTGCCCTTTTGGTTTCCGATAATAAGAAAAGAGAAAGATGGTCTAATGAGGCCTGAAATTCAAATTGGGCCCGTTAAGGATAAAGTTGACCCGCACACGATACACTCCCTCTCTCGGGCGCCCCGCCCGTCTTCTCCATAGACAACGTAGTATTTGTCACACTCTTCGATACTAGTAGTGAGGAGAAAAAATATAATACTCTTAACACTGGGGCCTCTCATGGCGTAGCGTGGCTTTGACTATGTTTGCAGCTTTTTCTTTTCCTTTCCCAAATTCATATCAAGTTTAGGCTGCCTATGTGAGGTAAAAAGAAGCTCATCTTTTTTTCTTTTCTCTCCAAGAATCCATCACTGCTGCGATTGATCTTCTTTCTTTTACTTTCTCTTCTTCATGCAGAGCTATCTTAACACATCCATGTCTTTTTTTGGAATTTTCAAGGACCCCATTAATTTTGTTCCCTCAATTTATACTGTGCACAATCTTATCAAAATAAGTGCTTTTTCTTCAATACTACTCTATTTATTATCCGTCTTTCCTCTAAGCGTTTCTTTTCACTTTTCCTCTTCTTGGTTCTGTTCCTTTTACTTGGTTAAGCATGTTTGGCTGAGAACCGTTTGTTTTTATTCTGGTTGTTGGAGAAATAGGATATATTGGACCTCAACTAGTTTGGGATTGAAGCATACTTGACAGATTGTTTATTGCTTATGGTTGTTGTTGAACTTATTTTCTATTTCTGTGCAGAAAGATGTTTGTTTTCTTAGGGCCAGGTTGATTGTTGAGGCAGTTTTATTATCTTATGAGGCGCATTCTTTCAGATTTTAAAGTAGCTAAGAGAAATGATGTGAAGGACAATTTGTTGTAAGCTGTGGCTAACTAAAGTGAATAAATTCTCGCCATATTTATCTGGTATCATAACATATTTGACGGATCTAAATAGCCTTTAAAATGCTGATCATTCACTTCATAGAGTCTAAATTATCATGACTTGTATTGGACATGAATAATAAAGTACTCAGGACCAGCTATTCTATTGTTCTTTTCATCATTTGAATCTTTTTTATAGTCTTCCCTTTTGGTGATGTTAACAACATGGTAGACAATAGATATGTGCTTTTTGACTGTCTGAACTTTCATTTTTTTTTCTAGACTATGAGTTCACTGGATATCGTTATATCTTTTAAAAACGTTGTAGTTTTAATTAAGAAACGCGTGAAACAAATTGGAATTTATGCTAAATTGTTGCGTTAGCTGTTCTCTGTGATTCTAGTACTGTTGTTTCTATATCAGTTTTCACATAAGATTAATAGAATACCTCTATGACAGCAAAGATTTTGTGCTTGAAAGTCAAGACTTTAGGGTGAATTTTTGGTTTTCTTCCTGTTGGACTTTGAATAACAAGTTTCTCAACTATGAGCAGAAATATGGATCGAGCAAGGTTAAATAAAAGAACCCGTTGCTCAGGTTCAACACCGTCAGAGGAGTCAGCGTTAGATCTTGAAAAATACTGTTGCAGTTATTCAAATCTTCCTTCACTTAGTCCACCAACACTTCAACCTTATGCATCAGCTGGACAACACTCTGAGAGTAATGCTGCATACTTCTCCTGGCCTAGTCGGCTAAATGATGCTGTTGAAGAGAGAGCAAACTATTTCGCGAATCTTCAGAAAGGGGTTTTGCCAGAAACTCTTGGTCGATTGCCCGAGGGGCAGCGAGCGACAACCTTGCTTGATCTCATGAC
The DNA here is from genome assembly GCA_038996855.1 of Solanum aculeatissimum. NCBI lineage: Eukaryota > Viridiplantae > Streptophyta > Magnoliopsida > Solanales > Solanaceae > Solanum > Solanum aculeatissimum. The sequence continues at coordinate 39,991 of JBCEWC010000684.1, read as the reverse complement.
TATAAGGGCATCTCATAGCAAACTCTTGCGTTGCTACAGTCTCGGTACAGCAATTGGTTTTCGTATTCGACGTGGTGTTTTGACTGATATACCAGCGATACTAGTTTTTGTATCCCGGAAAGTTCACAAACAATGGCTTAGTCCAATTCAGTGTCTACCTGCTGCTTTAGAGGTGATCAAAAGGATGCCTAATTATATTTTATCCTATATCTGTCGCCCTCTCTTCAAAGATTTCCTGAATTAGGACCAGGAAAGATGATGAAATATTTACTTCCTTATAAAAAAAATAGATGATGAAATTTACTTCGTTGATTTTCTTTTTTTCTTTTCTTGCTGTATTCCTCCCCGTCACTTCTCCTGATAGGCATTGTTCAATCGTTTGAATTCAACTATTATAGAGCCCAAAGAATCACATTTGCTAAGAAATGTTATTCTTGCATCATTTATACTCTATGCTTAAATATGTTACTTATCATCAGGGTCCTGGAGGTGTGTGGTGTGAAGTGGATGTGGTCGAGTTCTCCTATTTTGGTGCACCAGAGCCGACACCCAAGGAGCAGCTGTACACAGAGATAGTCGATGACCTGCGGGGTAGCGACCCATATATTGGTTCAGGATCTCAGGTAGTTTGATGTTTATCACAACTTTATACTCCTAGGATGCTGTGATTGAGGCTTGATGAGTTCACATGATAGTGGAAGTCTAAGTAGAGTCCTAGAAAATGCATCAATTAATTTTCAAATCCTGCAGGTTGGGCAAATTTATGATAATTATCGCTATTTTCTTGAATCCTGTTAGGAGATCGACTCGAAGCATCTTGCATAGAACAACTATTTGGGTGTGGTAGATCCTTGGAGTCATCTGTTTCTTTGCTTCTGGGCACAATTTGTATTTTTCTGAAGTGCTTATCATTCAGTATCGGAACTAGGTTTATGCTTACCATATTTTTCTGAAGCTTTGCAGTAAGGACATGGACAACTTATGTTAGTCGTATATTCCTAAAAGGCATCAAATAATTTTGAAAAAGGTGGAAGAAATGGATGATGATTTCCTGTGATGTGTCTAAGAGCCCATAAACTTTATATGTGCACAAAGATATTTTTTGACACCTTTCTCCATTTTTAGGTTAGAGTCACATCCCTTCTGAGTAAATTGGTTCGTCATCAAATCAATTGAGTTCCTTTGAAATCTCCAGCATTTCAAATTGCATTCTAGCAAGGTTAATATGTTAAAAGGGACCAAGGGAAAGTTTTTGTTTGTCAACAAGTTAGTTGAGCTTCTTTGTTGAGACTTGAGATCTCGAGTCATTTTAAATTGCATCTTAGGAAGAAATCAGATGTAAACTTCCTGTTTGGCTTGTCAATTCTTTCTTCCCTAAGGTTGTCACTGTGATTATACGCGTTAATTCACCACGTTTTATTGGAAACATTCAGGTAGCAAGCCAGGAGACATATGGAACCTTGGGTGCTATTGTGAGGAGCCTGTCAGGCAATCGACAAGTTGGTTTCCTAACAAACCGGCATGTTGCAGTTGATTTAGATTACCCAAATCAGAAAATGTTCCATCCTTTACCTCCAACACTTGGACCTGGAGTATATCTGGGTTCAGTGGAGAGAGCTACATCTTTTATCAGAGACGACCTTTGGTATGGCATATTTGCTGGCATAAATCCAGGTTAAGTGTTTCTTCTTACCTTCTTAATTTGATGTTGGAAGAATGTTCTGTGCTACAAATAATTATTTATATTCGCTAAATGAATATTTGATTGTGATGCCTCGCCTAGTGATCGATGAAGCGGGTTGGGAACCATGAAGTCTCTCGTCTAAATTCCAACTGATGAAAAAATATTAGGTGATTCTTCCCATTTGTCCAATACTTGGGGACAAAGTTATTTGGTACCCGTGCTGATGGGAGGTAACAGGAACCCCATAGGATTAGTCAAGGCGTGCGCAAGATGGTCCACACACCACCAAAAATGTGTTGGACAATGTCTCTTTGTCCCATGTGATTATATTTCCATCCTGCCTCCACAATATATCATGGATTAGATCTCTTTTGCCATAGTAGAACTAACTGCAAGTACAACCCATGCTAGAAATCTTCATTTTTGTTTCTTTCTATGTTGTTAGATTGATGAAAGATCATTCTTTACTCACTTCCATGTTACCTGCTCTGCTCCTGAAGGTTTAATTTGTTATAATTATTATTTTTGCTTGTAGAATCATTAAGATTGTTATTGGTAAGATGTCTAAATGTGGAATTGATTACTGGTGCAGAGACATTTGTTAGGGCAGATGGTGCATTCATCCCTTTCACAGATGATTTTGATATGACCTCTGTTACTACTTCTGTTAAGGGCATTGGGGAAATTGGAGATGTCAAAATTATAGATTTGCAATCTCCTATTAGTAGTCTCATTGGAAAGCAAGTGATGAAGGTCGGAAGAAGCTCTGGATTGACTACTGGGACTGTCTTGGCATATGCCCTTGAATACAATGATGAGAAAGGGATTTGCTTCTTGACTGATTTTCTTGTCAATGGAGAAAACCAGCAGACATTTGACCTTGAAGGAGACAGTGGAAGTTTAATTGTTTTAAAGGGTGAGAATGGGGAGAAACCCCGACCAATTGGTATTATTTGGGGTGGAACTGCAAATAGGGGACGACTTAAACTAAAGGTGGGACAATCTCCAGAAAACTGGACTAGTGGAGTTGACCTTGGGCGCCTGCTCAATTTCCTGGAACTTGATATCATCACCAAAGATGAAGCTCTGAAAGGTTTGTGGTTTTCAGCACTTGATATCTGCCGCTATAGAAAGCTGATTTTCTCTGTTTTGGTTACATGCACAAAAAAGCAAATCTCCAGTGTGCACCCTCGCCCCCCACCCTGCGAATATATCTTTCAGCATTGTGCTTTCCAAGTTGCTTATCAGATATGGGGCTTACAGTTAGTATGTTATGTTGAGAGTGGTAAATCCCTAGTTTTTTCTGAGGGGTGGTGTAGAAGAAAAAACATATGCTGTCTTTAAGAGTGAACGAGAATCTAAGAAGCTCAATGGATGTCTAGATCTTTGAGAGACGTACTGCGAGTTGTTAGATCTAACACTACTAAATTGGGCTATCTATTAGAAGCCATCTGTCGGTTGGCTGATGATCTTTCTCAACATGGACAAGTTTCATTGGTTGACATCAACATTAAATCAACCATCTCTTTATAAAAAAGCCATATCTTTTAGATTTAGTAGTCTGTAGTTTGACATTTGTTGAAAAATTTGTGAATGCAGGGAGTTCCAAGAAGGCATGATAAATTGCATTGTAGAAATTAGTTAATTAGTATTCCATTGTTTGCATGTAAGTTCGTTATGCTCAGGCATCCAGTAGATCTGTTTAGCTTCAGACAACCCCTGTATAATGATTTGTCCTCCTTAAAATGACATGCTCAATTTCCTCTAGTGATGTTATTTGGGTAGTCGCTGTTCCTTTCTTCGTTTGTATAATGTGTGTAGGATAAAGCAAGTGAATTCCATCCGTTCCGCTAACCGTTAATATTTGCACCACAAAATGGAATAGAACTAAACCGACTCCCATTGTTAATCCCAATCCTTGGAGACAAAATAATGTCTCTTCAAAGTGATGCAGGTTCCGTTTCTTTAAATACTGTCACATCTGTTGGACTTAACTCTGATAAATTTTCCATTTCGTCGAAGTTTCCTCTTTTTGCCGATTAAATCTTATCTTTGAGAGTATGCTATAACCTTGTCTGTGTTCTATTACTGGTGTAGTTGCAGTGCAAGAACAGAGAGCTGCCTCTGCCACAATGGTGGGCTCTACAGCTGGGGATTCTTCGCCTCCCGATATAATGCTTCCAAAGGACAAAATAGAGCCTCTTGGGCTTCACATTCAACAAATTCCCTTGGAAGATGGCGTTGGTGGCCCCGATATAAACTCTTCGCCTGTGGAAGCTACATTTAACTTGGAAGAAGGCGGGATCAACTTTGATGCAAATGTTGAACATCAATTCATTCCAAGCTTCAATGGGCAACCTCCGGCTAACCAAGATGATCGTCGTGATAAATCGGCATACGAGAATCTCTCAGCTCTGAGGAAAGGCTCTGATGAAGACATCAGCTTTTCCTTGCAGTTGGGTGGTCATGAATCCAAGAGAAGACGTTCAGAACCTCCACCAAGGGCAGATGAACCTGAATGATTTTCTCCTTTTATCTGCTGGTACATTTTACTTTGAGGTCTTCCACGGAGAGGTAAAAAGAAATGCATTTGTTGTTTGTTGCTAAAACAAGAAAGAGGTCCAATTTGATTTTTGAGGTGCTAAATTTTCATCATGTGGCCATTGATGGCAACCTATGTATGTGGAGTTTTGTATTTGAACATGTCAGTAGTGCACAATCCAAGTGTAAAATATATGCAAGTTAAAAAAGAGGCTGCTTTCTTGAGCTACATAGATTCATGGTACTCCATGCATCCTTCTGTGCTGTCTCAAAATCATCAACATAAAAAACTTGTCCTTGATGTATATTTATGTTGGATATCCTAAGAAACAGGGAGTTGAACCGAAAAATCAATTTTCATTTAATTGTTCTTTTATTATTTATTTAATTCTCAAATCAAGTTAATAAAAAGCATTTTCAAATTATCAAGACTATATTAAAAAATCAAACACATATTTTCTTTTTGTCTACATTACGAATTTCTTTTGGGAATGAATAATAATAAATTGAACACGCTACCTTATTTGAACACGCTATTTAACCTATACTTGGATAAAATAACTTTAAATACGTGACGTCAACTATCTTAAAGGGCAGTTTGGGCGGAGCGTCCAACATTTTCCATCTATTGGGCCTTATCGTAAAGGCCCAAATGCTCCAAAACAAGAATGGGCCTGCAAATAATTTCGTTTCTTCTCCGGCGGACTACTCTGTTCCGCCCTTTCTCGAGTGGTGCGTTTCGCTCTATTCGAATTCCCTACGCCTCTTCATGCTTTCTGAAATCGGTTCTACTGCAGATTCTGTCGCTGGTGCGTAAAATTTTCTTCACTCTCAACCTTTTTCCTCCTAAACTTAGCTTTTTATAGGTTGCTAATACTGTTGTTTGTCTGTTAAATATGGAGAAAGAGAACCCAAATTATTGAATATTGGAAAAGAAAAGTTGCTCCAGTGTAGGGAAATAGGTATGTAGTCGATGAAAGTTTGTTTTTTTAAATTTATGAATTGACAGGTTTTCTATTTGCCGTTCAGTGAGCATGGTCTCAGTTTAATATATCTCGGCACAAGCAGCGCAAAATCTAGAGGATTCCATGGCAGGAAATGGCCTGCCAGCTCTGGGTCGTGTGAAGCTCAGTGATTTGGTACCATTGGAAGGTCTTCCTTCTGATTCGTATAAATTATCGGTCTCAACTTTGTCACAGTCGTTGGCTCAGTATTCAGCTGCCATTATCCAGCTATCTACAAGTGATGGAGCTCTTTTGAGGTCTAGTCTGGAGTCTGCCCGACTTTACTTTCAACACAAACCCTCTTATCCTGCTGCAGATGTTATTCATTCTGATGACTCTCGTGAGTGGTGTAAGACCTCTGGTTACCATGCAGATCCTCAACAATGGCAAGAAACTTATGATTTTAGGCCAGGGCTCACTCCTACAGAGCCCACCAGTGAGATTGAATTCCCTCCTGCTGGTTTGTCTGACATATTCTCTCTGCTTGGAAGAGCAGCAAGGGATATATTGGATGCCATTAGCTACTATTTAAATCTGCGTAGCTCTCCATTTACTGAGATACTTGATAATGTTCCCCTCAGAAACCGAGAAATATCATCCTCTGTGTTATCTGTCTGTTGTCATGCCAGACCATCTTTTCAGGGTGCTCAGCACCATAGCCTGACAACACAAGAGGATGGTCAGTTGGTGATGTTCTCAGATCATGAACATCAGGTTGACAGAAGCCTTGTTACAATTGTTAAGTCGGATAAGCCTGGCCTACATGTGAGAGATTTTCACGGTCACTGGGTTCTTGTTGATGGTGATCTTGGCCCCCAAGAAGCAATAGTTTATCCTGGCCTTGCTTTATATCAGGCAACTGCAGGATATATCAGCCCTGCACTTCATCGGACAGACACTGGCAATCATCAGGGTAGCATATATGGACGATGTTCTCTTTCTTTTAAACTTATGCCCAAGTCCATGACCAACCTCAATTGTTCAGAGATGCGGGCTGCTGGTCATGGGGTTGAAGCTCAATTTCAGCTTCCTGTGCCAGTTGATGACTTCATGCAGAGATCAACTGATCAGTTGCTTAACAGGAGCAGTTTCCCGACATTCAACTTTCCGACCGCCCAAGATGGTATGGCATCCTTTTTTTCTGTTTCCATTATCAGTATGGAAATCAAAATCTAGAATTATTACATGTTTGTTTTCAGTTTGCTTTTTATATTCAAATGAGTTCGTGGACATGATAAGGGTAAATGTGACCTAAAATTGGCTTTCATGGATGGTGCTCCATAATGTTTTCAGTTGGAGTGCCAGTTGACAACTTGATTAGCAAAGAATGTTGTTCACAATGTTGAAACTTCTAGAATAATGCAAGTCTAATAATAGTATCTATTGCTGGAGTTAACATGATTCAACATACTTCTCTCTATTCATAAACAAAGCGAGAAGATTGTGCCACAAACCACAATATGGGTGTTGCATCGGAGAAAAAACCCTGTAAAACAACATTCCTTCTTCTTACAAGGAATCTACGGCATCTTGAATTGTTTGAAAATCATCTATGCATTCAGATGTACACCAAAAACTCAAAAGAAGGCTACAATTCATCTATATTTCTGTAAGGAGCTGCTTATGTCTTCAAAACATCTTAAATTTCTTTCTTTCCAAATTCCTCTCCTTCCAAATACATCCGAACAAAAGTATTAGGTGTTAATTTTGAAGGTTTATTTAGAACCAAAACATGTTGCTGACTGAAGCTGGTATGAATTGGTCTATCGCTTAATATTGTGGTCAGTAATATTTGAGTTATAAGGTGCCAGAATCTGGTAGTTTCTTTTTCCTGCATCACTATGAAGGAGACATCTAGAAGCCGAATCTACTCACAGTTTCAAGTGAGGGAACTAAAGGAGGACGCCTTTTGATTGTTACAACTTCTTGTGTTAAAGTCTCTTTGCCATGTTTTCTCGTAATTTTGATTGTTTTGGTGTTTTTCCTACTTGTCCTTGAGCAATATTTTACTGCTGGCTGGATTTTTAACATTGAATTGAGCTCTTTTCTGCTAGTATTCCTTAGTAAGAAGCTTTTAACAACAGGTCCTTGGATCGATGAAATGCTGGTACAGGATCTATGAAGCCCATGATGAGGAGGAGGAAGAGTAACTCAAGATCTAAACCTCTTCCACCTTCAAAGAGGTTGAGATTGGAGGCACAAAGAGTTCTCAAAGAGAGAGTCCAAGATATAGCTGATAAAAAAGGCATCAAGCTGAGGTTCTGCACCTTAAAGGATTGTGAAAATCACATCCAGTCACTTGATAGCCCGTGTACAAACATAAGAATGGAAATTGGATGGCCACCGGGAGTTCCATTTGTTCACCCACATGATCTCCCAAATAAGGCTAAGATTGGATTTCTTGAAACATATGAACCTGGTTGGTCTGCAACTCATGATATGGAGTTGAGCCTAATTGATCCCGGACAGCCAAGTCAACACACTGCTAACTGTAATTATCAATCCCCTAATTATCCCTGCTTTTCTGCATCAGTATCCATGTTTAAGAAGTAGATGTTTCTGGTTTCTGAATTAGCCATGTTGCTAATAACATTAATTCTTTTTAAAGAAGTGCCAGATCATTTCTGTTAATCTACTAATGCTCTAGAAAGTTCACCCCTTTCCTGTTCTTTTCATCTTGGCTCTTGTATATATATACTGAAAGCAAAAATGTGTTTTGCAGGAATCTATATCGTTATCAGAATGCTGCCTAATGAGCGCTCGGATTCTTTGGGCTGTGATTTGTATACGAATTTCAATTAAGATATGAAGGCACAATGACTTGTTCCTTTGTTTAATTCTAGTCACTGTCCCTGTACATATTAGTTTGTAAAATTTTGATGGAACATCAGTTTTAAATTCCAAATATGCTGGTAGTTGTCTTGGCTTTCATACTCTTAGCTCTTGTGGAGCATCCTATGTTGGCCAAAGAGTGAATTTATAAAGTAGGTGGATCTTGGCAGCTAAGTTACCTTCCGTTTTCATTTTTCAAACCATATAATGCTATGATGTTGGATCAGCATTGCCTTTTTCTTTAGTTCCATATATGATGGTGTTTGTAAACTTTTGCTAATTGACATGTTTCCTCTACTGGAGAGAACTGTAAGAGGATAGTAAACCAACAATAGCAAATAACACATGCCTCGGTCCCAAACAAGATGAGGTCAGTTATATAAATCCTCATGCTTCATTTAAAGTCTACTTGCGTCAAGGTAAAGCAAAAAAATGATGTTAGATTCTTTCATCAGACATGACAATGAGCCCTTTGGCGCTCTTTTCATTCCGACATGGAAACTATTTCTTTACCAATATTTCTAATAGAGACAATGCAGTACAGAGCTTTATCTTCTACAAGAGCAATTACATTACTACTAACTTGAAAAAATAGCGCAACGGGTGGATCAGCAGAGTTTGCCCAAATATGAAATTGTTGGGACTTCTACAAGAGCAATTACATTACATTGCAATTGCCTCTTAATTTTGCTAGAGTTTCTGTCAATCACCCACCACAAGGCTGAAATTGTTGGGACTTCAATAACTGGCAGGTCCTTGCTATTGTCGTTGGTTCTCAAATGGTAGCTCGATGGATGCTGCATTGCCATAGAATTCTTCCAGGTTATAATACTCACGCTGCTGAGGAAGAAATAGATGAACGACAACATCACCTGTTAAGAGAGGCATGGAGCGACATATCAGCAAGAAGAAAAACACATTTCATTGCATACTACATGGTTGCTGCAAGGGTCAAATAGTAGCACTTAAGCAATGTCATAAATAGAAGCATGCTTCCATTGTCTGCTGTAGATGTAATCTTCTTTTACAACCTCCTCTCTATAAAGAAAAGACCAAAACACCATCAAAGATAGCAGCTAAATTAGATTTACTAATGCTGAGTGAAAATGATATAGCACGCCTCCTCAAGACCAATCACTCATGTTTAGTCCTTAGAGCATTGTAGATACAATTCTCTCTGAGCCTGACCATAACTGGTTTGGCCCCCTGAAAAGCACCACCCATATGAAGCAGGGCATAATGCAGACTAATGCTCTATGGCATGGGTCAGAGATCGCTGTGCCGTGAACCTTAAACCCCCTTTTCTTGCTCCCCTGGATAATGATGGATTGTTGCAAGTTGGTTTATACCTTGTAACAGATTTGGGTAAGTTATGTTGGACAATTTGAAGCAATGGAGGAGTGGGTTAGTCAACAACAAAGTTACTGCTTTCTAATCCTAATGTGCAGAAGGATTTTGTCCTTTACTGCACTTGTTTATGTATGAAATAAGAATAGGCGTGAATCAAGAACGATGGCAACAGATAAATTCATATCCAGTAACATTCTTCAGCTGTGACACAAATAATAGCAAGACTGTTAAAGTACCATAATTGTTGTTTAGACTGACCATGTTAGACTATGCCCGCCTTAATTCCCCAAATTACTTACCAAAGTCCAGTAGCGTCCACGAGTTGGGTTTTGAATCTCCTGATGCGACTCTTCCATATTGTTCCTCAGCCATATCTCTTACTCTGGTCCTTCATGAGAAAATTTAGACAAAATTCAGTATTGCAAAGAACAATCCTCTCTGTCTATCTATTCATTTGCAATCACTTATGCAGCTGCTGGTTAATATCTAATAGGAAACCTCAAGATATGATATCATACCCAATGGCATCAATCTGTGGACGAGAGAACGCAGTAGCAATAATGAAAAATCGAGTCCAATATACTAGAGGCTTGACAAAGAGAACCTTTATATCACCCGCCTTGACATCACTTGCAACTTTAGCCACAGCCATTGCAACTGCATAGAGGGAAGAGCATTGTCAACGACTTCAGCATAAAGTCAATCATCAGTTCATCACATTCATCCTCAGATTCTAGGATGCTTTTTTGGATTATGTCTTGTATAGTTTCTGTAGTTTGTTGATGACTCAATAGTTTAGGTCAAAATATTTCACAACTAATATACATTAAAATGAAGCAACATTAGCGTGTAAATGTCACCAAAACAAGTCAAACCTATAGTAACCCAAATGTTGTGAATCAAATAGCAATCACCTATATGCTATACTACCGTCAATTCTAACTTCCAAGTATATTAAGGTTAAAAAAAACTTATAATCATGTTAGAGAGTTCTGATATAAATAATATTATCTGAAAAACCTTCTTGTAGTACTACTATTAGAATGAAGAGACAATGAAAGAGCATGAACACTTCAATGCATGGAGTTCCTACACCTGGAGTTCCAAAAGGGACCTCAGCCTAATTCTGCACTACAGGGAGGTACAAGGCAAGTAGTATGAAATTAACGTTGGTCAACATGTCTTGGACATCATCAAAACAAGCCAGCTAAAAGATAAAAATCAACCGATGTTCCTAAGATAAAAGTATAAGCTAAGAGGTACAGGCAAACATGAAAAAAGAACTATGAGCTACGAGGTTCAAAGCTTTGGCAACATGTGTCCGATCTGTGCAGATTTTCCAACAGCACCAACAAAAGTACAATATAAATAAGAGTTATGACATTCACTCTCAAATTGCAAATAATCCAAGAATTTCTGGGGCACTAGCATGAGGCAAAATGGTTGAAAAGTCTACTGGTTGAAATATCAATTCCATTAACAATTTAGAGCAACTTACAGGACAGGCTTTCAGAATCATCATCAATCTCCTCACTTGCAGGTTTTCGGTCATTTCTCTTGTAGACCACTTTCCCATGCTTCCTTAGGAGATCATCAAACATGTCATCTGTGTCTTCACTTTCATTCTGTACCAAAAGTATTCATTTTAAGTGTATCATCAAACAGAAACATTATCATACATTCATAATGAATCGCAGACTAACCAGAAGAAAGCACAGATAACGAGCCTCAAGAAAAGACTTTGAACTGAGATTACTAAAAACTATATTCAGTGTATAGGTAGTTGTTCAAACAAACAACTATATCTCAATCCCAAACAATTTGGGGTTAGTGTATGGTAGCTGTTCACTTAGAAAAATAACTCTTTTCCGAGAAAGCAAATAGTACTACTTCCGGTCCATACTGTTTGCCATTTTTGGCAAAGCCGCAAAGGATTTGTTCTAAAATATTTGATGTTCCAGAAAAACAAGAAGCATTTATTACTTCTTTTCTCAAAATGTCACCCTTGCTGCTCCAGTTAGTGGAGCGTTGATTAAGTGAGACATTTTAGAGAGAGATAAAAGGTAGTTTGGACATTACAAAAACCTTAATATGTCATAGCTAACTTTATAGAGTATAAATTATCTTTTTTTCCAAGTTCACTCACTTTTGCAGGAACTTTTATTATATCTAAGACAATGATTTCAACAGAACCAAAATAAAGGCACAGACTGCAGATATTTCTAAATCAATGCCTTCAGAAGGGGCAGTAGCAGTGAAATGCAGTTAACTTTTTCCTCTTTCTATTAGCAAAGTTCAACAATTACGGACACATTCTTTGAAACCAGAAAAATTAAACATTGAGACTTCTAATTAACAGGTTCTGTGTAAAATTAAGATAAATTGGCATTTAATTCACAAGAACGCCTTCTAAACCACCAAACGGGATAATTTCTCTATGAATGCAGCAAGTGCAACTTCAGTAACAGCCCAAACCAAATTCAACAACTCACCCAATGTAATCCTACACAGACTTTACCCCTACCTCTTAGTGATAAAGAGGCCTGAGGCTGTTATTGATAGATGCTAAGCTTAAATAACGCATGCCAAACAGTTTTGTAGAAGGGGCTATGGGAGCAATAACAACAACGAAATAATGTGAAATGGAAAGCATTACACAACAGCCCAAACTAAATTCAAAACAGAAAAAAAGCAGACAGCTCAATAAAAGAGCAAACAGTGGTGTGGCTTCACAAGAAAACAAAAGAGGGAAAGCTTGAAGCTTTAGGGGATACCGAGCCAATAGCCATTCTAGATAAATCAGTAGAGCTGCTTCTGGCAAATTTCTGAACTTTAGAAGGGAATGGGGCGTAATTAGACGAAGTCAAAGCTAAAGAATAAAGATTTCTTGAGTTAGCAGCAAGCTTAGCTTCCGTACGACCGCCGGAGACTAAAATTCCGGTGGACGGAGTGCAGGGAAGAGGATGAATGCAGGAGTTTACTTTCATTTTTTCAAGATGGGGTTCGTTATTCCAACTTTAGAAGATACTTCTTATAGGAAGAGGATTGTATGAGACTCTGTTGCTTGCACCAAATTATTTTCGTCCTATTCTGGATAAGATTGAGACTTTCTTGTCATTCCAAAACATTAGAGGTGTATTAAAGTGTTAATTTCAATAAATATTGAACTAAAAATAGAAAAATATTGCATACACAAAGACCACAAAAAGAGTTCCCCTTCATAGTCATATGTTTCTTTAAATAAAAAAATAAATAAAGAGAGGACTTGGATAAATTACTTGTCATAAGTGGGGAAAGAAAACATTTTTTAACATGTTGAAATGGTTAAGAGAATGAATAAATAGAACTTCAATTTAGAACATAGTTATAGAGATATGACTACTATTTGGCTTAAAGGTGAAAGTTCACTTCTTATTCTGAAAGCAAATAACTAATGTGTTAAGCTAATTGAATAGGATCTTACGATGGGTGGGCAATCGTGTCATTGTCAGAGAGTGGATGTAGAGGTTAGTCTTTGAGTTAAAGGGAGCTAATACATCAAGGTGCTCACTTGTAAATCTCATAAGCGGGTACCCTTCTTATTACTAGTGATACCAGTCTGAAAAATTAATAAGCCAACGATAGATTGCTACAGTCCATTTTAACAGAATATTCAGTGTATACAAATCTGTTGCATAAATGAAGCCAGCATAGATTACTCCTTGGTCAGCTTATAACAGTTGCACAAATTACTCAAAAAGTGAGTAACAATCCATATGAAACAGAAACCGCTAGTACAACTTTTCTTACAAATCTGCAAACATTCACCATTCCTCGGATACATTTAAGACTAACAACCAGCTGAACACTTCAAGTTGAAGTGGAAATGCTACACTAATATACAAAGTATTCAAATTCGATTGCTGATACAATTACAAGTGGACTTATAATCCCATCGTAGGGGGTGAAATATCACATTTCAAACTCTCTCCCTGTTATTAGACACCTCGCTCTGCCGTCACTAGGCAGAGGTCGATGATAGCAGCATAAGCTTTTAACCAGTTGCCAAAAAATCCTGGACCTGCTTTGGAGAGTAGTTCCTTGCCAGAATCTTCACCCATCTGTATCATGTCTTCAGACATATAGGGGCCCTCTCCAGAGGTTTCAATAACTGAAATTGAGGGAGACAAAAGATTATACAACAAATAAACATAAAAGAATAGTTACGTTTACATCAAATTCCATCGGAAGAGACAACCAATCCTTTGAAAATACAATATCCATCTTCCCCTCGATGGGCAATGACCAGCAATTGGGGTGAGACAAGACCCATCCAAAGTTGTCAAAAATGCCCTCTCACAAGCTATTGCTAATCTAGTTTCTCCATGATTTGACGCGGCAATGATATTGGCCTATAATTGCATCCGATAACAATTAAAACTTGAGCCATCCTATAATTGCTTCATCTAAAAGATATTCAGATATAGAAAACTTGAGCTTCCTATTTGGCTTGTTAAGAAAACAATTACTACTCCTGGAGCATACCCAGCTATGTAACATATCAGAACAAGTAACACACAATCCTCAATTTACTCTTTCTCCATTCCTTGGGCATCCTACCCATCTTTTTGAGCACATAGAATTTTCTTTAATATTTTGGCTCATTTTCAACATATTCCTAATTGTTGCAAACAAACTCCAAGTAATTGCAAAAGTAACCTATTTAACTTTCTAGTTTTTACCCTGATAGAAGGCATATATGTACCAACACATGACTCAAATAAATTATGGTTGCAGCTTGATCGGAAAGTTTACAGAGACTCTTAGTTCACTTTTGTTTCTGATATCAACACACACTCAGAGACTGGTGGGTCTTCTTCAAAGACTATGGTGTGATATGTAATAGACTTAGTGGAGAATCTGGGACTTTCTCCTCAGTGAAGCAGTATCAATTGTGCTTCCTGAGGGAAGTTCAGCCAGGGAACCTGCAGTTCAGAAATGGGTGCATCCCCCCTTCACATGGAAGGTTCCACGGTAAGATTGGTTTTCTCTGGAAGATACGTGGTCACATCTTTCGTTGAGTGGACAGCAATATTAATATCACCATTGATGAGGACTTCGTCTATTTCTTTTGTGAACAACCCTTTTCCACCATTATCCGCAAGAGGCTGACTTAATATCTTATCACCTGTGGTTTTTATTATTACTAATTCAATGGCCCCCTCTTCAGCCAGGTCAGGATATGAGGCTATCAGCTTTGCTTGGGTCTTATAAGCTTGGCCAAGAGCTAGGGGCCTGTAAAGAAAAATTAATGAAAAGGTATTCCTGTTCAACTCATAAAAGGTAAAGAAAATATTGAAAATAAAATACTCGTTCAAAGTTGAGATTTTCAACTTCATCAAGTCATTCTGCACAGGACACTTGAACAATTTTCCTTTAGTTCAGAGAAGTTTTATACCGAAGTCCTTACCACAGAACAAAAGCAGTTGAAATTTAGCCACCAAAAAAAAAAAAGACATCTCAGAAATTTATCTGCACACATTTAAAAGGCTCATTTTTTTAAAAAGGCACACTTGCAAACAAATTTCACTTGAAAAATTAACAGCTTACCTTAGGAGCAATTTCCATACTCGATGAGAATACCAGAATGAAGTATTCCATATAGATGGTTGATCACTTGCTCTTGAACCAAGCTTGATGGTGAATATTGCCAACTGAAAGTCATTCAGGCTAAGGATATCAGCAAGCAGTCCATCACAAGATAACATATGAGATGACAAAGGAAGACTCCAGCGCTGGTCCAAATTATAATCTTTTTCTTTCAAGTGTTGGGTTTGAAGGCTGGGTCTGCTTTCTCATCTTCATCCTCCACATACCTCACCTGTGTATTTTATCAAGCAGCAATATTTCTTTGCTTCACCAAATGCCAAGTCTTGGTTGAAGGGTTATCAGTCTACTTGCTGATATAAAAGGATCAATCTACTTACATGAAGGACACAAAGTATACCATGTGAAGGTGTTATTCTTTCTTCACTGCTAATATTCCTAAACTGATCCATCTGTTTAACTGATATTAATGACATGTGTGCACACTTCATAATCCTGAAGTAGTCATGATGCATCAAGAATAGTCCTAGTAATTGTACAGAAAGATGACACACAGACACAGATAACACAAACAAATCCATGTCTTCAATGTGCTAAGGATAATACATAAAAACTCAGAAAATGACTCGATGGAGCTGAGCAAGTATAGATTCTTATTATAACATTCCAACTTCCTATATACAAAATCAAAGGAAAAAAATAGCAAGGAAAATTAGATCAAGAGATGAAAGTAACTCAAGATCAGCTCCAATATTTTTTGTGGTACAGACACAAATACAGATACAATCTTTCGTAATACAGATCGCATCATGACTCATTACACTAATCTACACATAATCTAAAAACCCATTTTGTTTCTCATCATCCACCATCAGGGTGCATCATTTTTCCTGAGGAAAATTTGGAAAAAAAAAAGAGTAAGAAGACTTGACTAAAAAAAGCTTCTTTTTTCATCATCATCAAATTAATTAACAACAAACATCACCCGAACAGAATGGTAATTAGAGACATAAGGCGGTGAGGTGTAAATCATCAGCATTATCTGGGGGAGGAGGCAGATTCAAATCGAACGGCAGAAGGTGTTTGAGCAAGCACGACGACGTTTGATCGACATCACAACGATCATCCACCACAGACGATGACGAATCGCAATCACTCCGGCAATCTTCCGGCGGAAGAACCGGACGTGGAATCTTCATCCGGGTCAGCTTATTACTCGATCCACCACTAGATGATTCCAACGTGCTGCTCATACTGCTAGAAGCCGGTGAGAAAAGCTCATTTTGGTTGGGATCCTGTAAAATATTGAAATTAGTTTTCGCCTTAGGTCCACGGAGGGCGCGTGCAGCGTCGTCGTAGGCGCGTGCAGCATCTTCAGCTGTGTCAAATGTACCAAGCCAAACTCGAGTCTTTTTAATCGGATCTCTGATCTCCGCCGCGAATCGACCCCATGGCCGTTTACGTACGCCTCGATAACGAGGTGAGTCGGCGTCGGGTTGTTTAACGAGGTCAGATCCTGGTCTCTTTAGCTCCGATGACTTCCGATGGCGCATGGCCGCTGGATTGGATTTTTATGGGTATTTTTTCAACTTTCTTGCCGGCTGTCCATCAAAGGAAGATGGTTTTGCTTTGTTATTTTTGTTTCTTCATCTCAGCAAATGGGAAAGGGAGATTCATCCCCTGCCTTGATTTTTTTACTATTTCTTATTTTTTTTATTTAAAATGTGTCATTTCATTCGCCTCAAGAAGATATATAATTACATATGTTCTCTATTATGATGCGTCTAATTAACAAAATGATATATTTTGTTTGATTAATTTAGCTATCTAATAAATAAATTAAAATATATGCATTATTTAAAAAGAAAATTAAAAATATTTAATTGAAATACTTTATTAGAAAGTTAAAGTGCTTCATTAGGATAGAGATTTGTTCGAATATTTAAATGAATTTCTCCAACAAATTTTAAAAAAATAACGATAAATTAATCCTAAAATAAATTCTATACATGAATACACGGAGCCCATAAAATGTTCTCAAACGCCCTTCAATGGCACATGGCCTACTGAAACTCGTAGCAGGTTTTTTACGAACGATTTCATGAAATTTTTCGAGAAAAATGGATCCAGAGCCACGATACCCCTAAATTTATGGGCTAACACCCACGAAAAACTGAGAAAATAGCCCGATTCCTGCTCCGGAGCGCACAACATGCTTCCAGGCATCGTGAGGCACCACCAAGCCTACTAGAACTCTTAGCGGGCTCGTTATGGACGGGTTCGTGGAATTTTTCGAAAAAAATAGGTTCGAAGACCCGACAACCCCAGATTTCATGGGCTAACACCCACGAAAAAATGCAGAAATTGCCTATTTCCTGTTCCTTGGCCCAAAAATGCTACTATGCGTCATCCAATGTTGCGGGGACACCTAGGACTTTTGGTTGGCTCATTACGGACGGGTTGGTGTAATTTTTTGAGAAAATTAGATCTGATCCCTCAGCATCCCCAGATTCTGTGGGCTAATACCCACGAAAAATTGTTGAAATTGCTTGCTTCCTGTTTCTTGGCCCAAAAAATGCTACCAGGCATCGTTCGACACCGTCGGGCCACCTAGAACTCTTGGCAGACTTGTTAAGGATGAGTTGGTGTAATTTTTTAGGAAAATTAGGCCTTAGACCCCGGCTGCCCAGATTTTGTTGGCTAACATCCATGAAAAACTACCAAAATCGTCTTATTTCCTGTTCCTTGACCCATAAAATGCTACCAAGCTTCGTCCGGTGTTGCCGGGCCAACTTAGACTCTTGGCGGGCTTGTTACGGAAGGGTTCGTGTAATTTTAAAAAAAAAATTGGCTCGAACCCCCGGCAGCCCCAGATTCTGTAGGCTCACCCACGAAAAACTGTCGAAATTGCTTGTTCCATGTTCCTTGGCCCATAAAATGCTCTCAGGCGTCGTCCGGCACCATCAAACCTACTGAGACTCTTGGTGGGCTCATTACAGACGATTTCGTAAAAATTTTCGAGAAAAATAGGTTTAGAGCCCCGGCATTCCTCAAAATCCGTGGACGGTTTTTCATGGTATTAGCCCATGAATTTTTTAGGTGTCGAGGCTTTGGGCCCGTTTTTCTCAGATTACTTTACGACACCGTTTGTAACACCGTCGCTAATAGTTCACGTGCATTTTTCAACTTTTAGGAGCATTTAATGGGCGACGGAAAAAAATTAAGCGATTTTCTCAGTTTTTCATAGATGTTAACTTATGAATTTTTCCGGCGCCAAGATTCTGGGCCTACTTTTTCTGAAAAATTTCACGGGACCGTCCGTAAAGATATTCAGTTATCTACTTCAAAAGAAACTTATAGTCATTCATCTTCCACCCCGCAAGCCTTCCATTAAAACTGATGTGAAGCATTACTCATAACTTTAAGTTTGAAGATGAGGATCTTACCATCTGAGTTTTTCCGCTTGTCGCCACTGTTATTTTCCTAATCAATTTTTTAATTTATTTAAAACATGATAGTATCCTATTTATTCAGTCCAACATGCTGTAAAATAGTACTCAAAATTAATTTGATAATAATTCTCTACCTCCCCATAGTTCCTTCATAATATAAAGTGATTCATCATTTTTTCAATCAAGATTTTTTTTAAAAAAATAGAATAAAATAAAAATAAATTGGCGAAAGAAGATTACAAAGCAAAGGGGATTAAATTCTCATCAAGATAATAACAAACTGACTATTATGAGAAAAAATAGTATTCTTATCGCCTTGTGCCAACTATATATTACTCCCTACCCTTCCAAAAGAATTCTTCCATCTTAGCCAAATCAATATTTTTCATGAATTTGCTTTCTTACATAATCAGAAACAGGAAACTATATATCTATATCTATAAGTAACAAATATCAAATTGACTGAAAGTTATTCCACAGAACAGAAGACAGAGATCAGACCATCTGACCGTTCAACTGTCATGATTTGGTGTCTATCGTTATTTTAAGCAAAATTTACAAACAAAAGAAAAAATATTAACTATATATGATGATAATATGATTTTAACTTATTGATGTCCCAGAACCAGAAAAATATCTCCCTAACTGTAACTTTGTAAGTATTGTAAGAGCTTATCAGCAATTGCTAGAACATGGAGACTTAAAATTGAGTAGGTGAACTTGAGCTAGAGTTTTGAGAACACTGTATTTATATCAGTGGTGTTCGAGTCAACTTGCGACTTTGACTACTTCACGAGCTACCTAGTGCCTCACCAGCACCATCAAAATTCTAACAAAAATGCATAACACCAACACCCAGAAATTGAAACAGAAGAATTTTCAGATCAGACGAAGTAGAGGGAAGGATAGAACTACTGAAAAGACTCGACGATATAGAACAGATTTTGCTTCCCTCCCGTCTATGAAGCTGAAAATAAACTACAATATACTTCTTGCATAAAAACTTTAACATGGTAAATAAAAGAAATACAACAGGCTAAGATGCAGAAAGCGGTATTGGCTTCACAGCACTTCTAATTCGCCGGTATGCAGTCCTAACTCTCTCCTTGACACTTTCATTTTCACATTCGACGTCACCAGTTTGTTTGTCCAGATGAGCCACAATCCCATCAAAATTGATTACCAGCTTACCATCGTCCCCAAATTTCACGTCACCAAACATAGAAACCAGGAGTGCATGGACTATTTTCTCAGTTTTCTTTGCATCTTCCTGCTCAGTAATGAAAGTTTCAGACTCAATTGATACTTTTGGCATCTCCCTGCTGGCATTCAGAACCAAAGCCACGATGGAGTCGGATACCATGTCACTAATTGGATCTGCTGTCCAATGAACGGAGAGATGATTCTCTGACTCCTGCTTCACTGTCACTCGTTCATGCACCCACAAAGTTGGTACACCAGATTCCTCATCTGTTGAGGACTCTACACTTTCATAGATCTGCTTAAGCCTGTGTTGGATAACAGCAAAAGCACCTGAATAGGGGATAGTTATTCTCTGTGTGATATTTGCAGTGGATAGCTGAGAAAAGACATGGAGATCATCAGGTGCCATGATCTGGTAAGTGAAACCTTTCTTCACAAGTAAACCACTGACAATTTCGCCCACTTCAGGGGTCTTTTCAGCCAGCTTTCCAATAGTCTTTGCCATTTTCTCTGAGTTGAAGTGCATTTCAACCGACTGGCAGTTCTTGGGGGTGATAATTTTAGTATTCCCATCAGCAAAGAGGGTAGTAAGTTTCTGCTTGAGCCTATCCATCTCATTGGCCGCTCCGTGGACTAGAATTATGTTGGGAGGCATAAGTTCTTTCAAAAAGGTACTTGTCTGAGCATAATCTGCGTGAGCTGAGAATGAAATATAATGAACCTGCATATTAAGTGGAGCAGACAAGCCATTTGTGAGGGTGACTTCCTTCGGTTCATTAATGATAGTCTTCGCCAAGGTCCCTTCCACTACATACCCAGGTATAACACAAGCATTTTTCTTGTCAGAGCACCATTTATCGAACAGTTGCCTTGACAAACCACTTTGAAGACTACCTGGACTTGCCATCACCACACATGGCTTGTTGTCTATAAAATCTTCAATACTGTTCAGGGAAGATATATGTTTGAAATTAAAGGGATTTGAGCTGACAAATTGATTGCGGATCCTTTCATTCATGGCATTGATGTAAGTCTGATAGACAGCCATGCACCTTCTTGCAAGTGGAGAAGCATAATATATGGGGAAGTTAGCTAGTTCAGGATGATTAGCCCAATATTCTTCCAGGATAAGGAGAAGTTCCTGTGCACGTCCCAAGGCATAAGCAGGAATCAACACCCGACCCCCTTGCATGAGTGTTGAATGTATGACATCAGTGAAAAGCTTCTCTCTTATCTGACGTGGCATATGGAGTTGAACACCATAAGTTGATTCTATAATGCAAACATCTGGAGAAAATTGTGGGAGTTCAGCTGCGCGGAGATGCCTGTCTTCTTCACGGGAATAGTCTCCTGTATAGAGAACTCGAACACCAGCAATATCAACCATAAACATGGCAGCACCAAGGACATGGCCGGCAGTATAACACCAAAAGCGAATACCATCTACTTCCATAGTCTGATGGAAGTCAATAACCTACAAAATAAGTTTTCACATGTCAAAATAAACCTAACGAAATATGTTTTGTCTGATTTGATACGTGATAACTCATTGATATGGTGGGGAGAATTCCAGAATAGAAGTGGTATACAATAAGTGAACCTTTACTGAACATGGTTCCCCACAAAATAAAATTAGAAAAAATATAATACAAATAAAACTGGCTAACCAAAACTGAATGACAAATATCTAATAATCATGATATGCTTCTCTTTTTCTTCTCAAGGGAGAAAGCATTTCAGTGCTATTCCCTACAAATGATTTCTTTCTTCTTTTACAATTGGGCCTAAAGAGGAGGTTGTTCCTTTTCCAGGAGTTTTTTTCCCCTCAAGCACCCCTGGAGTAATTCTTATGCAGAAAAAGAAAAGCCAAATGTAATCTAATCTGCTTGTTTGGCGAGAACTTGATGTGTCCAGCATAAAAAAATGTGTTTCAAAATTAGAAATGGTTTTAATTGCATTTTAGCAGTCCAAGAGCAACAGCATTTCTAGAGTCATGGCATTAGAACATTGTCAACAAATCGAAAGGTCTGCTATTTTTCTCATTATGTAATACTGTTAGAAGAAATCACTCTCCACGGCACATCACTTCTACCTCAATATCTAAACATCTATGACTATTACTAAAAGACAAAAGGAGACAAAATGCAGAAGATACAGCCGTTCCACAGGGTTATTGATGGAGGACATAGACAATACTACCAGGAACTAAAAAAATTGAATTTTCAAGAAAACAAACCAGCACTAAAATGATAGAAGTATAGGAATAATGCCTTGGTAGTTTCTGTAATAAGGTCTAATGGGTAAGGAGTTAAAATAGACCAACAACAACACACCTAGTGAAATCCCACAAGTAGGTCTGGATAACCACATTCATAATCTTAGGTATGTCCACACATCCATCTCAACATCCCCATCTCCGCAACTTGCATCTTTTGAACATACTCACAGGGCCTAAGCCAACAGTTCTTTTTTTTTTTGTTGTTGTGATAATCGATAACTCCCAAGGGCATGGGGCATGGTCCGAAACTCTATGGGTAATGGGCCCGCTGTTCTATCCTTCTTCACTTAAAATACCAGGCTTTTGTTCGCAGTAGTGTTCGAACCCATGACGTACACCTAACTGACATCATGTGCTATACTCTTACCACTAGACCAAAGCCCCAAGTGCACCTAAGCCAATAGTTCTAATGAGCTCAACAACAAACTGGTCTATTACATTTCCAAATGACTGAAAAAGATCAAATTCTTTCTTTTTTGAGGATGGAAAAGAAGAATTTTATTTAGCAGGAAAGAGCAAGAAAAGAGTAGTTCAAGGCTAATGATGCAGTTGAATCATCGTGTATACACTCTGGCATTCATAAACCATGTACTTCTCCAAGGTTGCAGATGTCCAATGAGGCATGCAAGCATATTCAAAGCACAATCTATCCCTCTTGTTTTCTAGTAAGAATAATAATGTTTCTTATATCCAATAGCATACTAAAAGCATGATCTAAGACTCCTTCAGCTAAATGAAAAGCACAGTCCAACTTCAATGGCTTCTCTAAAGACCATTTAATTGTAAATTACACATAACACTCATTCAGGAAAAGCAAGCAAGGGGAAGCCAAAAATGCCCAATGGAATTAAATTCCCGGCAGCACAACCTCCATAATCTAATCGATCAATCAAGATATCTAATCACAATCATCTTGCCAACAACTCACTATCTGTCATATCACTAGTTCAACAATGCTACAATTTATTACTCACTCTGTCAAATCACTAGTTCAACAATGCTACAATTTACTATCAAAATAGAAAATCTAACAATATGATAATTCACCGCTGGGCAAAACAATCCACAGCATTTACCATCATATATCATATTCTCAGACCAAACAACCTCCACAAGTCCTGGTTACAAGTTATTTTGTTGCAGAAAGCCATATCCAATGTGCAAACATGAGGGGCATCTGCAAATATTATGAAAAGTATCCAGAACACGACACCTTTCTCATATTCTATATTCCTCCAAATTTTAATTTGCCAATATTCGTCATTATTGCAAGGAAACAAAATTGATACAGGACTTGGGAAATTCCCTAAACAGAAAAAAGATTTTCCTTCCAAAAAGCTTGTAAAGAGAAGGATAGAAATCAAGAGTATTATCCTGGAAAGAAGAACTGTGGAGATCCTGCTTCCAAACCAAGACCTCACAAGAGAAATGAACCTATAATGTGAATGACTAATCATACAACTGCGTGGAGATCAAGTATAGGATGTTGAAAACAAACCTCAATTTTATCCATGGAGTTAAGAATGTCATGTTCATCAAACAACATATCTTCAACCGAGACTTTGCTAACTTTAACATAATCTGACAAAAGCAACTTGTATATGGCCTTTGTGGCATGAGTCATGAAAACACGCCCTTTAAATGTAGTCTGAAAATAAAAAGAGCCAATCTGAATCAGCAAAGAAGTACTAAATGTCCAGAATAAAAAGACCATGGACCCATGAATAAACCTTTTCGATGAAATAAGGAAGGGATGCAGCATGATCCAAGTGAAAACTGCAAAAAGCATTAGAGCAAGTTAACATAAGCAACTAAGCAAGACAAACAGGAATAGAACCAATAAAATAAGGATAAAAAAGAAACCACCAATGAAACACTCAGCAGTTGTTACAAATGAAGGGGACTCAATGGCCAATGCAGAGACAACTAGCAGATGCACAACAGCACAAGTAAGTTGCTCAAAATCAGAACCACATAAAATAGATAAAAAGCTGAAACTTGATCCAGTCCACTCCTCCCATTAAACCACTCCTTTCCCGCTGCTCCATTAAACAATAAAAATAAATATTGGAAGAATAAATAATATCCAGCAACCGCTAAAATAGTCAAAACCATAGAATACTATTCCTCTTGTCATTTGGTGGACTGTTGGAACAAAGAGGAATAGAACAATTTTGTTAGGCAAAAAGAACGTCATTAGCCTTAAGAATAGAACCATTTTTTTGTTAGTCTTTTGGTGCAGACTTTCTTCTGTAAATGATACAAATTATATCATCTTTCTGCTCAGTGCCTTGCACTTTAAAGCTTCATCAGCACATTCCAAGTGATGTTGCATATTAATAAAATGCTATCACTAAAAAAATAGAAGAATAATCAAACCCACAACTTTGTACTCAATAACAGAAAGATGTGCTTAGCAATTGGAAGGGTGGACAACACTTGGAAGAATTGTAATTCACGATTCTTCTTCTCTAACCACGGCCATTTTTAGTTTAATCACTCTTCAATGACTCTTTGAAGCATTTGTCCCCTATCTGAACCATTATAAACTAGTCTACTAAGTACTTCAAGCCAATTGAAATTTGTCCCCCAAAAAAAAAAAAATTTGAAATTTGTGCCCATCCAAACATCTATATTATATTAAAATCATGAACTCCTAAACTTAAAAGTTAAGTTACCTAGATATCCTTTTAAAGCCTAAAAATATCCTACTTGAAACCCTGCCCCTATCAAAAAACTCAAACGAAATGATACAACCTTACCAACGCTGCCAAACACACAGATAACTTCTTATATGAAGGGTTGTGTTCCTTCACAAAAGTTTCAATCTTACGTATGGATTTATACCTCTAAATCTGAAAGAAAATTTCCCCTTACAAAACATCTCATTTCATCTTCTCTCCTGGGCTTCTATTATCACTTAGTTCTATTTTATTATTGGACTGCCATAGTATGGTTCAATTCTGGTTAAGGAGCAAGTCTTTACACAATTGTTTCTCGAGGATCTCCACAACAACATTTACATGATCGGAGCATGACTGCACATTGAAAACCACTCTTAATGGATCAAGATAGAATGCTTGAAGAGTGCGCAGTGAAACATGTGAGAATTCTATTTTTTTTTCAATGTGTCTATTGCCCACCAAGAGAGAAAACAAAACAAATAAATAAAAAAATTGGTAGCCAGTCATCAAATAATGCTTGGAAAAAGAAAAGAGAAAAATTTGTGCTACAGTGTCAAATCGAGATACAACATTCCAAACAATAAAACGAGTATCATAGCAGAAAACTTACTGGGTAACAAGAAGAACATCAATAGATGAAGGATCAATTTCATCAAAATAGGGTAAAGCAGACATGCCTGAGCAACCTGGATGAATGCCACAATCAAACTGCCAAAAAATATCAAAAGTAGTTAACAAGTTGAACTTGTGTCCAAAAAAAAGAGTTTTGAAGAAGAACGACAAAGAGTGTAACCTACCATGATTGTTTTCCCTTTAAAAGTCATGAAAATACAGGATCGCCCCACTTCATTTCCAGCCCCTAAAGGAGTGATAACCAGTTTATCTCCTTCTCGATTAACTGCCGGATTAGGTCTCTTCAAAGATGACTGTGGTTGTCCAGTAGATGCCATTCTTACTCCCAAAGAACAAACAATTAGATTATGAAAATTGTTATCATCATGCAAGAGAATATAGCAAAAGAAATCCAAAAAATTAACTGGTTAAACCATCATTCAGCTTCATTATGACCAAACAGTAAAAATCAATAAATTCATCAACTAAGCATCGATCCAAAATTCATTTTCAGCTATACCAATCTTCGATACCAAACCAACACAGCTACCTTGATTGCAAAAAAGACAGAAAAAAATTATAATCGTGGTGTCCGGGCCAGTTTTCCCGCACGTTGATTAATTGCAAAAACATATTACTTCAAGAACCATTTATGGCGGGATATTACTTCAAATAAAAAAATTGAATGTTCTAGTGAACCTATTTATTTCAAAAACTATATCACTGCCATAGAATGCTTGAATACTGAGTGCTAACTCCAGCAGCTATTCAAGCATACTTGAATTCTGAGTTACAAGCCAGCTTCAAATAGTATAAGATTTCCGACAGAAAATTGACATAGCATTGCTAGTGTAACTGAAGTAAAAGTAAATATTACCTTAATGTATTAACTAAGGAACTAAGCAAGTACATTGTCTAGTCATGTAGTAACCTTGCTTTTAAATGCTAAAGGAGGTTATAAAGAATCCTTAAGGTCTTCACAAGCCTACTTCAGCTCACAGCAGAAAGTTTGTTTTTGTTGAAATGCTTACTTATATCATAAATAGGAAAACACAAAGATTGTGCAGAGCATTACATCAAAAGACCCCTGACTATGTATGGAGTAAATCATGAACTGTAAAAGGATCTCAGCTTCATTTACAAGTTCTAGTTTACACCAAAGTAAATCACAAATTCGTAATTAGCTCATTTACAGTGTTAACAGAAAAAAATAAAAATACGGGCACCAGAAAAATTCAACTATAAACAACAACAACAACATGAACAATTCAATCAGACATTTAAACAGAAACAAAAGAAAATAAAAAGATGGAAAAAAACGCAGAAAGCTGAGGACTTAGCAAAAATGCAGAGAGAAAAACTTACTGTTTGCCACTGAAATCGCAGAAGAAAGGAAGAGGAGACGAGAGGTGAAGGAACAACGGGAGGGAGAAGAAGAATAGTTAGGGCTTTTTGTTAGAAATGTATTTATTTATTTAAATTTTTAAATATTTTAATATAGACTCTTCCAAATGCTATTTTATTGTCGGAGATCTCAAAATTTTTTATAAGTTTTTTGTTTATTAATTTGTCAATGTCACATAATTCTTAATCTCACTTTGTTGCTTACCATGAACTAGTAAAATTTGCTGCATAAATCTTTATAAATTCACTTAAGTATAAAAGAGCTTCATAATGTATACAAAACTTTATAAAAGATAAATTTTGAAGTGTATTTTATTTATCTAAATTAAAGTTTTCTTTTTATATTTTTATTTTGTCCAGATTAATTTTTTTAAAATATTTTTTGATATAATACTTGTTTAGTTACTATTTTATTTAAATAATATATTTATTGTATTTAAATATTTATAAATTTTATATATATTTAGATATTTAAATAATAAATATTTCTTAATCATTTTATGTTCAGATCTAGAAATAAAATCGTTAATATTTGAATATCTATTCAAATTGAAACATTTTAATTTTAACATTAAAAAAATGAGTTCATATCGAAACATTTTAATGTTGTGAAAAGTCATATGGTAGAGCTAAAGCTCAAGCTCATTTGGATTTTGATTATTTTTATAAGTACTTAATTCAAGCTAAAATTTCTAACTACATAAGAGGGAGTTTAGTTGCTCGCACTATAGATAACTATTTGATTAGTTTACAACAGATGCACAAATTACTCAAAGTGATTAACAATCTAAATGAAAGAGAATCCGCCAGTACAACTTTTCTTACAAATCTGCAAACATTCACCATTCCTCGGATACATTGAAGGCTAACAACCAACTGAACACTTCAAATTGAAGTGGAAATGCTACACTAATATACAAAAGTATTCAAATTCTATTGCCGATACAGTTACAAGGATAACTGGACTCATAATCCTATCCTAGGGGTGAAATATCAAATTCCAATCTATTCCCTGTTATTAGATACATCTCTGCAGTCATAGGCAGAGATCGACGACAATGCATGAGCTTTACTCAGTTGCCAAAAAATCCTGGACCTGCTTTGGAGAGTAGTTCCTTGCCAGCATCTTCACCCATCCGTATCATGTCTTCAGACGTATAGGGGCCCTTTCTAGAGGTTTCAATAACTGAAATTGAGGGAGACAAAAAAGATTAATTGGTAACCAGAAAAGAAACATTCCCAGCATTCACACTCACTGTCACTTTACTCACACATCCCTCAGAATCCTGTCATTAAGGAGTTAAGTTTACCTCGAGTTCCATCTGGAGAGGCAACCAATCCTTTGAAAATACAACCTCCATCTTCACCTCGACAGGCATAGCCAGCAATTGGGGTGCGACAGGACCCATCCAAGGTCGTCAAAAATGCTCTCTCACAAGCTACTGCTAATCTGGTTTCTTCATGATTTAATGCAGCAATGTAATTGGCCTGTAATTGAATCCGTTAACTAGAGAAATGAAACAATGGTGGAGTAGGAAAAATTTACTCCCTATGTAATATTAAGAAGAAGAGTGCTAAATACCATTGTCTCGTCATCACTTCTGCAAGCAATGCCAATGGCCCCTTGAGCAACAGCTGGTAGCATATCCTCTATAGAAAGGATTGATGATACATTTTCTGTCATATTCAGACGCTTTAGGCCTGCAAGTGCCAACAACGTAGCTTGAACTACCCCCTCATTCAGTTTCTTCAATCTTGTCTGAACATTGCCTCTGAAATTCTCCAGCACCTATAAACAAAAGTCACCTAAAATAATTAGCATGGCTTCTCAAACTAAATAAAAATGAAGAGGAAAACTTGTTAGATTAGCAAACTGAGCTAAATAAGAAAATTCAGGCTAGAAGTAACCACACTAAATTTTTCACCACTAATTTTGCCACATTTAAAAGATAAACAGATATAGAAAACTTGAGCTTCACATTTGGCTTATAAAAACAATTAATGCTACTGGAACATACCCAATCCTATGTTAACATATCAGAACAAGCAACACGCAACCCTCAATGTTGTATTTTTTCCACTCGCTGAGCATCCTACCAATCTTTTTGAGTACAAAAAATTTCTTCTATTATTTTGGCTCATTTTCAACATATTCCTAATTGTTGCAAATGCTCTCCAAGTAATTGCACAACTAATGTGTTTAACTTTCTAATCTTTACCTTCATAGAAAGCATACACCAACACAATACATGAAGCAATGACTCAAATAAATTATGGTTGTCACTTGATGGGAAACTTTACAGTGACTTTTAGTTCACTTTGTTTCAGATATCAACACACACTCAGAAACTGGTTGGTCTTCTTCAAATACTATAGATGCGATATATAATAGACTTACATTGAGTGAGGGATAGCGGTGGAGAATCTGGGACTTTCTCCTCAGTGAAGCAGTACCAATTGTACTTCCGGATGGAAGTTCAGCCAGGGAGCCTGCAGTTAAAGAAATGAATGCATCCCTCACATCTTCACGTGGAAGGTTGCATGGTAAGATTGTCTTCTCAGGCAGATATGTGGGCACATCTTTCATTGAGTGGACAGCAATATCAATATCGCCATTGATGAGGGCTTCGTCTATTTCTTTTGTGAACAATCCTTTTCCACCAATATCTGCAAGAGGCTGACTTAATATCTTATCACCTGTGGTTTTTATTATTACTATTTCAATGGCTCCCTCTTCAGCCAGGTCAGGATACGAGGCAATTAGCTTTGCTCGAGTCTCATAAGCTTGGGCAAGAGCTAGAGGGCTGTCCTACACAAGTAATTGCATATGTAATCCATAAGAGAAGAGTTTTAGAAAAAGCACTTCAGAGATATATCAATCCACTTTTATCACCCCCACCCCCTCTCCCCCCAACACACACACACAAAAAGAAGGAGAAAGAACGCAGAGCTAATCCAAAGCGATGTTGAAACTCATCCCTTATACATTACATGGTTGTTACCAAATATGTTCATGGAATAATGGAAGTCAGCACAAGAGATTTTTTTCCATCAAAACAAATATCAGATTGGCTTGGAAATATATGCGGGGGGGAATGCAAGGAAAAAGAAAGGGTATATCGACTACTAATATTAGTCAATTTCTAATACGCAAGCACAAAGAGGAGTCAAACATACGAAGTTGTATTTTTGTTCTCCCCTTAATGTCAGATCCTCTTGAAAGTCTACATTTTGACCAACACTATGCACATCATAACTAAAATACAACACATTCTCGATGAAAGCAAATACATTCGGCAGGGATGTTTGAATTCCTTATCCACTCTTTCCAGTAACAGCAATTAGGAATAGAGGATATATATCAAAGAAAGGTCTAACCGTTGGAATCATTTTTTCCATTGCTATTGATACATTTCAGTCATTAACATTAGTGAATTAGCGGAAAGTGCGGAAAAAGAGAGATTTGAACCCTGGGTAAACAAAAGCCTATATAGCAATTCCAATGCTGAGCATCAAAAATGTGAAAACAAATTGGGATAAAGCTGATCCAAAATATGTCCAACTATAATCATTACGTTACAGGGAAGCGAAGGTCAGAAGGATTATATGTCTACTCTTCAACAATGCTAAGGGCGTGTGTCAGATCTTTCAAAAATATGACATGAGTGCGACAACATTTTTGGAGAAGAAAGTCAAATCTAGATCCTGTACAACAACGGAGCCATTACCCCAAATTTTCATTTCTGATAACTAAATGTGCTGAGACTATTGAACTAAATGACACCTACGAAGTCCAAAGTGAATGGAGGGAGTAATTGGTAAAAGTCACAATCTTTTTAACATCCAATTTTTGCAGTTGACAGACTGTAACTTTAAGCTGAGATGAACCCAATTAAGCATTCTTGTACAAATAAGATTGGGTAAAGAATTGAAAATACCTTCCTCGTGTGCCAACTCTGATGACGGCGGTCTTAGTTTTAGCTGGCTGTTCTACAGCAGTGGAAGCCCTGGTGACGTGGACTCGCCGGCGTTGAACTGAAACTGCAAATTTCAGGCATGGAGAAGAAAACCCAATTGGTAAAAGGGTACCGGAGCTCAAATTTGAAGCATTTAGAGTGACAAATTTATCCATTTTCGAAGGAATTTTGTAGAGAAAATGAAGATGTGCGTTCTTGTTGTTCTTGCCTACTTATCTTCAAGGTCATCCAGCTAATTTCAACTGTTTAAAAAGCGGCTTTTGGGCCCGCTTACCGTCTCTTTAACCCATCAGATGCTGCCACGTCATTTTCTCAACCAAATACACGATCCAGAAAGGATGGAAAATCAAAATGTCAAAAAAGAAATGCAAATAAGGTCGAATAATATTTAACAAGTTTGCATGACTTTTTATCATCAACTAATTTTAAGAAGAAAAAAAGGCCTCGTGGATAGAGGAGTGTTTCATAGGTTTTTTCATATTGTTTGATATGGAGTATTTATTATAATTATTTTTAATTTAATTAATTAATGAGAAAAGGTTCAATGTTACTATAGATCTAGGACCTAGGTTATATTTATATTTGATAAATATTACAAAATATATTTATATATTAAATTTAACATGTTAATATAAAAAATATATGTGTATACATGTAAAGTTATTTAGGCAGGTACAAAAAAATTTCCATTTTCTTTTATAAACTAAAAAGACCCTCCCAGTTGTTGATTTAAATAAAAATCCATGATTTTATTGGAAAAATAATAAATATTAATTCTATACTATTAGATTTAGTCGATTTTTCATTTATTTATTTTTTTGAGACCCCAACCTTTCATTACCCATCAAATTTGATACGATCATTTGGACTAAGCCTAACAATTATTTTACTACTACAAATTTAGAGAATGTAGCATGCACAAAGTACCAATAGATGTATTTTTATAAGACAACGTTAGACAAATATCCGATTAGCTATGTTTAGTATAAAAGGTTATGTGATTGATATAATTAGGTTAATTCTTGTAAAATTAAGTGAAAGTTAGCCATACTTGGCAAATTAATAGAAGTATAACTCGATGAAGCTGCATATCATCATGTTATTTTAGTGTACACTATACACCTTAATTATCAATATTGATCGAGCTCCAAAATAGACCTAAGTTCATCCCAATAATTTACATTCTTTAACAATTCGTTCGTCTCCGATGAAGGTACTTGAGCAGTACTACACAACTGCTGGTTACTAGTTGAAATCATGTCTTGATAAACATGTCCGCTAATGAACGGTTTGGTAATTTCATGAGTAATTTCAGTATTGTGTTTGAGCATAGTTGATGGAGCACCAAAGCTTATTATATAATCTGAAGAAGAATCAGCACTGCATGTTTGTGAACTTATTGTGTCAATTACTAGGTTCCGCTTTGCTGTTGTTGCTGCTATTCTCCATTCTGCGGATAGACACTTATTCTTGTATGAACCTTTTCGTTTAAAAATTCGACAAAGAGTCCAAACTTCCTGCAAACGTACCTATAAATTAGTTCCTCATAGCATTAAGATTAGTGTGCGAGACATAACATACCTAACTAGGACGGGTTTTTTTTCTTTCTAACCACCTAAAAATGTTTAGATGAGATGGTTACTATATAATTCAATATGATATCAAAGCAAACAAAGATCTTAAAAACGAAAAACTACTAAAATAGAGACACTTCTGGGATATTAATTAAGTTTATCAATTTTATATTTTAGGAAGAATATGGGACAACTTATTGTGTTTGAGATAGTATATGTGTTTACATATCAAGTGAAAATTTTAACATAAATATATACATGATTCAGATCAAAGCGCCAGTCATTTTATATATGGAACCCATAACTAGTTAAATAGATCTAGCCACGTAATAAAAAAGGTAATCTATATATTAATCATCGTCTAAGCTTTTAGATGAGATAATCCTCCACTCTTAACAAATTAAAATTACTAGTAGAAACTTACATAGAAGATCGAGCTAATAAAAATGCCAATATGGGAGAACATAAAATTAAGTGAAATTATCTTCATTAATTTAGAGTGCGTCATGTACGTCGACCATTTCATCTAAAATCTTGATTTAAGTTGTTAGAGAAAACATACTCAAGACATCGTGTGGGAATTGATTCTTTTTTTTTTCTTCACGAGAAATTCTTTTTGATAACGAGTAGTAGTGTGAGACTGTATATACTTACAGCTTGTTGAGGAATGGTGTGGGCTTGAATGTGTTTGGTTGATTTTTCATTTTGAGCAGGCAGACGAAACTCATGCATCATCCAATCCGTTTTTGTGCCTTTTCCAGCACTCCCTCTGTAGTAAACCAATGACTTCTTCAACCCAATGCATTCACCACAACTATAAACAGGTTTATCAATACCAGTAGCCTTCCAAAATCCACTACCAGTCACCCTATTTGGTCTAATACTGTTCCTGTATTTTCTCCCTCTTTTGCAAAAAAAGTACCATTCCTTTTCTCCCATGTTGCTCGATTCTGCACACAAAATTATGTATTTATTCACAACATAACAATAACAATAACATACAGTGGAATCCCACAAGTGGGGTCTGGGGAGACCTTACCACTACCTAGAGATAGAGAGGTTGTTTCCGGATTTATTCGCAACATATAAACTCATAATCTAACTCTGAATATATGTAAAAGAGGAAGATAGATAGATACATACTGGGAAGATCCCAAGGTTCATATTTGTAGATATCAATCTGTTTGATGAGTTCAATGTTGATTGGCCTTTTCTCAACTTTTCTCCTTAGATAAAATCCTACTAGCTCTTCATCAGTTGGATGAAATCTGAATCCTGGAAGTGCCACGTCATCCTCGTCTTCATCTTTTGCTGTTGTGTAATATTTAGTACTACTTGTTACCATGTTGCTCATGTTATTTTCCACTTCCATAATTTTTGTTTCTTAACTAACAGCTTCAGATTGATTTTTAATGGTTGTTGTTCTTGCTGATGAGTACTTAGCTTAATTTTAGAGAAGCATTATATTAATATATATACAAGGGATATCCATTGTATATTTTTTTAAATTAAAAAAAAGAAGGTGATGGGCTTCAATAGACTTGGGTCAAGTCATGATTTGTATTGACTTTTTGGTTTTGAGGGACCAAATGATATTATATAAATATCCACTCAAATTATATTGGAAAAAGTCGTCAGTCTTCTATTTGGGCTTGTCATCATTATTTTTTATCACCATTTTAGGACCTACAGTATAGGTGCCCAAATTCCTTCCCCACTTGGAAACATTCATTGAGAGGTATTAGGGTTAGTCTCGATTATATGGTCAATAAAATTATTATTTGGGACCTTAACTTCTTTTAAAGATGTACATATGTTATTAAAAAAACTCATGTATTGATAACTTTAAAAAAAAGTGGATAAAAAAATAATAAATTTTTATCTCATTTAATATAGAGATTATTGTAATAATTGAGAAATGAAATAATGTTTAATTAATTATAGCATCGATTTTATATGGTTATCTATTTTGTTATCTCATTTACATTATGACGATTTTCGTAAACCAACAACATTATTCTTATATTCACTCTTTTTTTAATTCCTCTTTTACTATTTTTATCATCTCGTTAGTGTATTTTAAAATCTTTCAACGGTCAAACTTTCTACATGCAAAATTTATTGTTATGTGTGTATAAAAAGATTTTTCTTCAAATTTCAAGCACTAAAATTAATCAACACTACTTTAATATCACTATACCAACTTGTTCAATGCAATACTATTTTGATATCATAATATAAACTTCTCAAATATTTGAGTCAGAGTTTATTATTCTAACTCTATTTATATATATTTTATTGAAAATTTACATCGTTTACATTCTTACTTCATAATGTACGTGTGTATCCTATATCTCCAAACTTCATCTTCATATGTAGAATAACATCAAGTATATTTTAATATTATTCAATATATATATATATATATATGAGTTTTCTCTATGAAGTTTGACTTTACACCCCCAAACTTATTTAGACGACCTTGAGTGGCATGACATGACATGACACTATCAAAATATAAAAAAATAAACACACACAAAAAAATATCTAGAAAATTTAACATAATGCTATATATGAAGAAAAAAAAAAGTCAGCATAATTACATAGTCTCATCAGGTCTGAGCTGATTCCTACTATAGGTGAGTTGGAAGAAAACATTTTGTAAATTGCTTAAAATAGTCACCATATAACAAAGTCTATATCCCACTTTCCATTTCTTCAACTAGATAGAAAAAGGTTTACACTTTGCTCAACTAATTCATTTGACTAAGCTTTAGCCTTATCATGTCAATTTACTGTGCTTCTTAATATAGAGATTTACACGTAGTCATAATCATTTGGCTTTCAATTTAATTAAGTTTTCTTGTAATCAAACGTACTCTAGAGGCAATCATAATCCATAAATAGTAGTATTAATTAATTAAAACATGAAGAGATTATTAAATTAGTTGCAACCAAGTCATAGAATGTATATAAAATTGAATGGAGAGTTGTGACAATAGTGAAAGACCAAACCAGCAAAGATACATATATGTGTGTGTCAATTTTGACCAGCCTAAATTTAAGGTTCATGAAAGGAATATTTTTATAATTGAGTATTACTGGAACAAGTCCATTATGGACTACTCTGCTTCTAATTTTTAACCACTAAAACTGCCGGCCCTTTAGGGTGTGTTTGCTATCAAAATGTTTTTCATTTTTTTTTTTATATATTTGGTCGGTCAAAATAAATTCTTTTAGAAAATGACTTGTAATTACCGGGAAAACAAATATCACAAGTAATATTCTACTAATTCTCCCCACCCCGACCAACACTCCTCTCCTTCCTTAACTTTTCGGACTCGCTCACCCTTTCTTTATCTGTTTGTCTAAATTATATTTAAATAATATTCTTAATAGTATTTGTATATTTATTAAACATCAGAAAATAAATAAGAAAGTAATTGTTTTTGTTTGTTTTAATTTACTTTGGTGGTCAGAATTACTAATTGATACAAGTTGTTGGTGGGAGGTGTCCTGTGAAAGTAGTCAAGGCATGGGTAGCTTGGGTGGGCACCATGGTTACAAAAGAATTTTTTTTTTTTGAAATTTTTTTCTAACAAACATTTTCCTTAGATGATACCAAACACACCCTTATTTGATATTGCTTTCATGAAAAATCAACTAGCACTATTACTATTTGCGTGGACAAATTTCGAAGGTGGACGACTTACCATCAAGGCATCAACCAAGTCAATTTGACTTTACTGCTAAAGCTACTATAGCTTTTTCTGCTATTAATACTCTCTCTGCCATTTTATATGACTTTTTTTTTTAATCAATTCAAAAAAAATGATACGTTTCTATATTTATTAACAATTTGACTTTAAAATGTGTCTTACCATCAATAAAATAATTTCTAGCCACACAAATATTTATAACTTATTTTAGACCACAAGTTTCGAAAGTCTTTCTTTCTTTCTTAAATTTTATGCAGAGTCAAAGTAACTCATATAAATTGAGATAGGGACTAATATCTTTATGGAGTATTTTTTTTGGCTGTTTCTTCTAGTTTGGGCCAAAAGATATTGCCTTATATAATTTAATGGCTGGTCATGATTTAAAACTTATGAATTCAAAATTGTAATCCATTTAAATTCTAGATGGATAAATTTGTATGTAATCAATAAATATCTATAAAATTTGAACCAAAGGTGCTTGTAATTGCGGAATGGAAAGTCCATATTAGAAGAAGGAAATGAATGATTCCAACTTCCAACTTCCATCCACAATTAAATTTGTCACTCAGGGAAAAGTGAGTACCAAAAGTCTCGTGTGAAGACTCTTTCTGGAATTTAGCAGCAGCCAGAAAGTCAAATATCTACGAAAGTGAATCAGAAGAAAGGCACAAAAAGACACACTTAAAGGAATGAGAGGTAAAGAAAAGGTCAAAAGTCGTTAGTCAAGACACAATTGATATATATGTCCTTTTAGTTCTCAAATTTGAGCAATGGATTCTTTGTGAAGACTATACCAAACACTTAAGACAACTCAAAATAATAAAAATATTCTTCCTTTTACCTTGTAGATTTTTATCCCTAAGATACATGAAGCAATCTCCTTCAATAACAGCCATGAAACTTAAACAGGAAAAAGAGGGAAGGACAATATTATTCAACAATTAATCTGCTCCACGCAAAAATTTCGAAACCACATGGTATAAGTTTGAAAGTTGAACTTCATGACAAAATTACAAAGTATTAACATGTATTCATAATTGACCTTAATAGTTATAAAGAAAAAAGC
Source organism: Solanum aculeatissimum (assembly GCA_038996855.1). Taxonomy (NCBI): domain Eukaryota; kingdom Viridiplantae; phylum Streptophyta; class Magnoliopsida; order Solanales; family Solanaceae; genus Solanum; species Solanum aculeatissimum. The sequence goes on along the minus strand of JBCEWC010000684.1, from coordinate 3,025 downwards.
TTTCAATGTTCATGTCAAACCACAATCTTTTCCAACTATTTTGGTGGACACAATGGAAGCGTGTCTCAAGAAAGGACTGTTAATAAGATCATGGCGAATTCCGAAGGATTTTTGCATCATTCATATATCAAGGAATGCCATGGGTTATAGTGGGATATAAATGTTATTGATACATTAGCCAATACTGGCAAAAAATTACAGCATCCATGTGTTGCACTAAGCAAGTTACTACACAACTTACATATCCTGCACATAACACTGTATGCAGCCCAAAGAACATAAACATTGCAATTATTTATTAGCTTATAATTATAATTGTACTGGTTACAAAGAATTAAGATATCAGTGAGTATTTTTAGAAGTACATTCATTTGCATACAGAGAACAACAACAAAGTACAGTTTGATGTATTGACCTGGCAAGAGCGAGTATTTCTGCCACCGTTTCACAACATCGAACGCTTATATCACCTCTACTGTGACTACTTACAAGTCTCAAATAGGGGCTTCCATAAAAAAAATCAGTGCCTATCTCCATTTGGAACTATTTCTTCTCCTACATGAATCCATGTATCTGAATCGGTTTTCATATTATTCTCATATTTTAGCAGTATGCCAAACAATATTTTCCCCTGTTTGCAAGGGAAATATGGTAAGTAGCAATTAACTCAATTAAGTAAAGAAGTTGGCATCTATTTTGAGTTTTTTGTTTTTCATTTTAAGGTGGGTTCTAACCTTTGCTCTCCTGTAACCTGCTAAAGTTGCCAAAGGTTCGCTAAACCTCTGCACCTCCCCAGCCTCTGAATTTATATTGATCATCTGGCAACGATTGCAACCACCCAATGACTGCACTTAACAATATCAATGTGAACACATGAGGAACTTTTAGCACCTCCATTGACTTCCTGAATAAGAATACTCGTCTACTATTTTTGGAAAGAATGTAGTCACCTCATGTTTCGATATCTTGATTTTATAGGAGCTAGAACTCACCGTAAAATATTTGCCTCCAATATTTAGATTGCTCCATCCATCTTCTGCATATGGTTCACCACCAGATGCTACAAGATTGGGTCGAAATCTCATTGCACCAACTTGAACTGCTTGTCCACCATTGCTTCTTCGTCCATCTAAATGTAAAAAAGAAAAAAAAAGGTTGAATGATTTTCCGATAAACCTATTTGCTTTATACATTCACCTTTCTGTAAAGATCACTAACCACCATCAGAGGAAGCATATTAAGTGATACAAGTGACTTATGCCGAAAATAGATTCATGTATAGTGGACTACACAAGATACTGAACTGACAGCAAATCCAGCTATTCCCTTTTTTAATTCCTTTTCAATCATCCTATTGCCACAAGCCCACAACAGCCATGCTACTAGAGGTAAAAGTTCCGAACGGTAGTCTCCTCTAAAGAGGAATTACCACCTCATTGAACTTAAATTCAAGTGATGCAAAGCAGCAGTATCCATGGAACAGAAGTTATTGTATAGATGTATTATGCATTCGCTCAGAGGAACATCCTCAAATTGACCAATTGTATTGGGTGTAATCTCTAATTTCCTTATATTCCTACTCCAAAAGAGTTTAACCAGAAATAGAGTTTGCTCACTACTAACAATGGAAGAAGATAAGAAAACATACATGATTTCAGCCTAGAGTTGAGGTCAGCTATGCTTTCTTCAGATACCAGCAGAAACTGGGCTTCATTAACAAAATTCAATCTAAAGCCAAGATCCCTGCACATGCCAGGGCTCCCATTTTTATCTATGCAGGAGTGACTTTGGGAACTGGAATTTCTTAATAAAGTGCAAGGTCGATCAATTGCCCTGCTGAACCAGATATCAACCTCATTGTTGTAACTTCTGACTTCATATCTACCCAAATCAAAAAAGACACAAAAAATGATTGAGCATTACTATAATACTGCTAATTCAAAAAGCACCACTTACATAAACTATATTCATGAACCACAATCTTCTTAGATTTTTATGTGGTGAACACTAAAAGAGAGCAGTGCTTACATAACTATAATACTGCTAATTCATTTCCACGTGAATTACAACAGCAGTCACAAATAATAGTAGTTATTTTAAGAACATGCATACTAAAATAATGACACTGTTCACTCCTTTTTTCGTTTCTTTTTGTCTTTTGGCAAGTATAATAAAGCAACTGATTAAATCACAATTTTAAGTGACAAGAAAAATGGATATAGTAAAGAAATGGATTTTGGGCTAACTGAACCCCAAAAGCTAGCTCAAGAGGGTGAGGATAGCCCAAGCAATATTAAAGAGATCGCACAATTCCCTTAAATCACCAATGTGGGATTCTTCACACCAATGCCCAGGGATGGACATTCAGACTGTGTGTTAATATGGGGACCCGATATAGATAAACTAGAACTCGAATGGGTCCTGTTGTTCTGATACCATATAAAGCAATGGATCTTGCGCCTAACTCAACCCGAAAACTAGCTCAAGAGGGAGGAATGCCAAAGGGACCAACCATCTTTTAAAGCACCAATGTGGGGCTTTTCAGATAAAATCTGCTTTGGATCGAATAAATAGATGTTTGAAGCTTGACAGTCAGCTGATGCTTTAAAAAAAGTTGATTCCATAAAATATATCTCTGTTCAAATAAGAAATATACCAACTTTCTCTTAATTAGATGCTCTATTACATGCCAAAGAACATAATTAGTCTCCAATGTACAAGGAAAACAATAGAGTATAATCTTTGAAAATCAAACACAGTGAAGGAAGGAGGATGTGGCCAAGTAGTCAATGAAAGGTGTAAACCTTGGAGATAAGGTTCAGACACAGTAGAGAAAAACACTAGGTCCTCCCCCCGGTGAGAAATATAGGAGAAAATATTATTGAATTGTTGTGTCTACATTATTACATTGAGACCCTATTTATAGATGCTATATTAAACTCCTTTTTCAACTAGGATACTATAATACAATCCTTTTCCAAATAAGATTCTATATACTATTGTTATTCCTATTCCTATTCTAAGT